>CABFVX010005226.1:21767-53509 GCA_902151425.1 Timema shepardi | reverse complement strand
TAGTATGTATTTAGGTGAATCGAACTTGTGATATTAGGTTGGGTGGGGAGCAATTGTACAATACGAAGCATTGTATTGTTACATATATAACACAACCCAGAGAAAATGGGTGACGGGAAAAATGGTTGGGGACAACATATTATGGAACACTCAGGAACAATAAGCGCATGACACCATAGCTTCTAAACAGTTTCTTAAAGCTTCGATATTATCCTAGAACATAGACGAGTAAAGTGTCATTGCCGCTAGAGCTCTTTGCATCTCAATTTCTTTGTCACTACTTCATAACAACACTGGTGGTCAGTCTAATTCAGGCCACGGGTGCACGTACAAATGTGATTGATATTTTCTTGCGTTGGTGTTCTGCATCGGCGCTGGGAATGGTGCAATGATATTAAGAAACAAGTTTCTCCTCAATTCTTGTAACCCAATGCTACCGTACGGATACATGACTGTTGATGCAGGACAGTTTACAGTATGAGTTCCTAGATTTACGTCAGCCTTGCATGCTCTAGATTAACTAAGGCTGCATGCTAGGACAGTAGTATGTAATATAGATAGATACTTAGTTTGAAAAAATATATTAGGTATAAGAACAATTGGGCCAAAAGGAAGGAAGTTAAGATTCGGATGGACATCTCGAGGTTTTGCAAATCTTTCTTCCAAGCAGTTCCGTGTATTATCACCTCACCAGAGGTACGCTACTGTAGCTATAGCAGTCACCACACAGACCCCTCTCACCCCATATATTTTACCCTCCTTTCAGAGTGTCCTTACATTCCACAGGCAGACCCCTCCTCCTAATCCTTTCAAATTTGTTGCATGCTACTCAACAAAAGACAAGCTATCACCGTTATTCTCTCCAAGGAGTAATGCCGGTTTTTGAGCCACAATCTCGGGGTCTTGTAGAATGACGTCTAAAGTAAAGGGCTAGAATCCCTGTCAAAGTATCATTTTTATGAATTACCTTAGAAAATCATTAAATTACTGTAAATTGTGACATTTTTATTTAGTTTATCTATTACTGTAGGGAATATATAAAAAATATATTTTCTTACCTATATTTAAAAAAATATAGCCATTTCATTTTGTTTTTTTCAGTGACATAGTTTTTACGGTCACTACTTACGCTAATTATTTAAATGCATGGTGCAAGGAGGTTAGAATTAAAATAAATGTACTACAATTTGTTTGTACAGAAGATAGAAAAACTAAAGTGAAAAACACACTTTATTCTAGGTGATAGCCTGATAAAAAAAATTGGAAATATCGTTAAAAAAATTAATCAGTTAGAAAAAGGTGGCCAAAGTTGGCGAAAAATTGCAATTTTTAAAATTTTATTTCAATTAAATATAATTTACGTACTGTACGCCTACTTCACTTTACAAATAGGCCATACTGTTAACTTTTTCGAATACGATACTAACAAGAACATTATATTCTATGATCTAAAAAAAATCAGAATTAAATAAAGCTCGCTAGACCATAGTTTCCATTTAAAATCATTCATTTATAATAATAATAATAATAATAATAATAATAATAATAGCTATACCATACATGCCCACCCTCCCCTAAGTAAGCTTTTGGATGCGCCACTGAATCATAATATCTTCAAAATTAATTCTGCTATAAGTGGGAAAAGGTCTTGTTCGTCTATAAAACATGCATAAAATTATTTGGAGAAATATTTTCACATCTTCTTACAAAACTAACGTTATACAAATAGGTTTTATCTAATCAAGGAAACACTGTTAATGCAAATTATTTATAAGGTAAACATAATCAAGTTTACTCCATAATTATTTTACATAGATCATACAAATACATCACAGAAAACATTTTTAATAGCTCAGGGTTGGAGGTAACAAACAATTAGTGTCAAAGTCAAGGGTTTTACCTGAACAGGATATAAATGGGGTGATGGAAGGGGGAGAGTAGCAGGATTTACAGAAAAAAAAAATATGGAAAGATAGATAATGCCAAAAAGGGTTTGGGGAGGAGAGGGAGAGGTGCTTCCGAAGACAGAAAAATTTATCAGGCAGCTACTAAACTTTTTCAACAGTACAGACATGATTTAATTTGAAAATATCAAATTTTGTACCCGTTATTGTATTATAAATATTTGTTGTGCATGATAGAAGATTATCTTATTCTCTATAATAATATGATAACTTAAAAACTATATTCTTGTATTTCATGTTTTATTTAATTTAAATTTAATTGAAAATACGTCATATTGTAAAAAAGTAAATATTAACTTGTAACTTTTTTTATTAATATAGTTCGTTTTAAATTTACAAGTTTAATATAGTACAAAAAAACTGCATGTTGTTACTATGCATATTTTCTAAGCAATAGAATAAATAAATTTATCGTTCTTATATAGTAGGTATCCAACTTAATCTTAAGGTTTTACTAATTTTGAAATGTGTTTCATAAAATGAAATGTTTGAATTTTGTACTTTAGAAGATAAGGTGGAAACACAATCTAGTGCTTAGGCCTAAACTTCTAATTTATAAAACATAAAATTTATTATGCTTTTGCCATTGAAACCATATTAACCCCCTACTATTTTTTCTTGAGGTATATTTTTAATTTAATTTTAAGATTTGATTTAGACCGTACGTTTATTGTTATATTTATTTCAGAATTTTTTTTCCAGATATTCTTATCATTCTGATATATATATATATATATATATATATATATATATATATATATATATATATAAAGGTTTTTTTTATAGAAGCATTTTATAATATATGTTAAAGCTAGTCACAAAGTTCATAATATACTTTTACACCAAATTTATACAAACTTATAAGTTGTATACAATAATTCACCTTTAAATATATAGGAAATAATTTTATTTTATAATTTGGATTTATTATAATGTAACCATCGATAAATATTGATCAATTTGAGGGGGAGGAGGGGCTTACAATATATTCATATATACATCTATTTTTTGAGCAGGACTTTTCTTCTAACCAATAATAGTAGGAATCTGGTGGGGGGAAAAAAGTATCCCAAATTATTCTTCCTACCAAAATTAAGGGATAATTCCCTGTTTCCCCCAATTGCATATTATGAATTCGGGGTATTCAACATATATTCAAAACAATTAAGTGTTGTTTAACATTAAATTTGTGAAATATTTTCATTGCATATCATCTGTGTTTCACCCTACTAATTACGGAACTATATATTAATTTAGGTTAGTTGTGATTTTCTAAATATGTGTTTTATTCTAGAAATGGTACGAAGATATATTAGAACTTCTGAAGGGAATGGTTGACTTCAGCATGTTCCTTGAGTTACACTTTCTGATGATGTCTTTGTCAACCATCTTGTTGTTCACGTGGTTCGTCGTTCCGTACTTCTATCTAGCAGAACACATTACACATAATGGCTACACCGAGCAAGATGCTTCAGTCATGCTGTCAGCCATTGGAATTACAAACTTCATCGGCATGGTGGGTAGAACAGGGGAACGTCCCACTAATTATTGAAAGGAACTACACCAGACAAGATTATTGACTATAGGCACTGGGGTTGACGCTTACTGAGATGCTAGTGGTAGGATCTTGCAACACAAAAGTTAAGGACATTGCTAAAACACTTTTTTTTTAGCCACCGGTATTTAACGTGCACTTTTTGAACCGACTGATTATCTCAGTACAGTACTTAAAATCTAACTTACATCTATAACAGACACAACACCCAGTCCCCGGCCATTAATTCATCCCAACGGAAGGGGAAACCTACATTTCAGTAAAGATAAATTTTTCGGTCATCTTGGGAATTTAACCCGGGATCTTTATTTCAGTAGAACGACACGCTACCAACTGAACTAAAGTGTCGGACTATACTAAAACACAAAGCTAAGTTGTGGTGCACTATGGTTTCACACATATTTAAACTTTGTTTTATTATAATAATCTGATGAATCAAGCATTAGGTCTCAGAGTAAGATAATAACAACTATTGTACTAGGATGTTAAAACACAAAGGATGTATAATATTTTATTATTTTCCAGGTAAGAGTTGAAATTAAGAAAAAACTAATTAGTTGGGTTCGCCCGGTTAAAAGAAATAGATAAAATAAATGTATTGTTTATATTTTCGTGAATCTGGACTATTTTTAAAATACGAGTAAAGCAAATAACCGGGTCAGGAAAACAATTAATTTGAACTTATTTGTTTTTGTAGACAGGACTAAGCTCTGTAGGCCTACACATTGATATTTGTAGTTTCTGCAGGACAAATACGGTCACCACTGCGCTTAAAAATTGTCATCAATGTGCAGTGCATTTTTGACAAAAATATAACTGAATATTCATCTCAAATTTTTATATTGCTAGTTTATAGATTATGAGGTGATCTGGTGGTCTAGGTGTAAGGTGTCAGACTTATGTGCTTGGTGTCCGGGGTTCAATCCTCGGTCCCAGCACAGATTTATCTGATTTCCAAACCTTTCTTTAACCTCTGAAAAGACGTGTTTTAGTTACAGCTTGTGAATGTGTGGAATGCCAGGCCTCCATTGCGGTTCGGATTCCACGTTAAACTGTAGGTCCTCCATTTAATCTCACAATCCCCCTACTATTACAAATAGCGTAAGTGCGTATAACCCGAACGGGTAGTAAGACTCTTACCCTTCATAGGAGGTTCTCCATAAGGGGGTCAAAATCTGATGGCGAGGAGACATCTACAGAATTCTCTTGCTCCTTGAGAGTAGGCCACGGCAAATACATCGAAATCTTCCGGCTTGCATAACTTGCTCATGGCATTGGACAGACATCTGAAGAAAACTATTACCGTTCTTTATAGCGAGTTGAAGCCGACGGAAAGGAAAGGGGGTAGCAGAGGAAAAGTCAGATCGAGAGCATACACAAGATTACCTCAAATTTATTTTGACATATTTACTTTACGTATGTTCTTTTAAAGATAGTTCCTTACTTCTTTCTTTTCTAATATTGTTTCTACTAGATGTAGTAGAAAATTTTTCAACACAATATTATAGTTAACATTATTAATCATATCATTTTACAACATTTAATATTTACAAATATACAATATTTAGGGTACCTTCTTTAAATGGGTTACATGAGCCCGACGACTTTGTTGCTCATACTCCACGAGTAAGATGAACGGATACAGGTGTTAAAAAAGAACTGATTCTCCGTGGACCGCTCCACCTTGGAGTGAGCTTGGCAGAGATCCTGTCGGAAGCTGAACTCAATGGGAAGGTGCGGCACATTACCGTATAATTTACAACATTTACAGGCAACCGACCTCGGTTGTAAGTCGCGGACACCCTGGCTTTGGATCTCCGCAAATTATGAAAGCCAAGCTTACACTTTTCATAATACATGGAGGTCCCACAATTCCCAAGCAGAGGGTCAACGTCCCAAATTGCCAACAAGGGATGACTCACTTCCCTGCCAAGTAACAAAGAGGAGGGGGTAGCTCCTGTAGACACGTGAATAGCTGAGTTAAAAGCAAGAGATAGAAAGTTTAGCTCCTTGTCCCAGTGAGGCTGGGAACTACCATGATAAATGGTCAAAGCAATATTTAGGTTTCTATTAAATCTCTGTAACTGATTAGGTGCAGGGTTATACGGACTAGTAGTTACATGTTTGATTCACCACGCAAAACACATGTCATGGAATACATTGGATCGAAAACAGGGTCCATTATCACTGACTATTTTTCTAGGTGCTCCAAAAATTGCCCATACTCTATCAGACAAAGCTTTAACGGTGGTCCAACATTTCATATTCCTTAGGGGGATAATAACAACAAACTTAGAAAACCCATCAATGAGATTAAGAACACAGGTATTCCCATTGTTAGAACGAGAGATGGGTCCCACGAAGTCCACAAACACAATATCCCACGGGTTATGAGCGACATCTGAAGCGTGCAACCCATAACGAGTGTTCTGAGAGGGGGGTGTTTAGGAGCGGATGTGTTTGAAAGCACCCTGTCACCATACTTGTTAAATATTTTGCTAGAAGGCATGTTGGCGGTATCCAATCCCATCCAGCCATGGTGAGTAAGTCTTGAAGCATATTATTCCTGGATGTATCAGCTTTAATTATCTTCCTTGGATTCCACTTTTATAAGTTTAGTATTTTTATGCAGATTTGTATTATTAAAATCCTTTGTAGTATTTTCTATTGGAAGCAGGTTGATCATATCCGAATCCATCCAGTCGTTAAAAGTAGGTTTTGAAGGATATTATTATTAAATATCTCAAATCTAATTCACTTCTTTGTAGTTTGCTAATATAATTATTATAATTTCGTATTTTTATGTAGCTTAATTGTGTATGTGCCAACTTTACATGATTGACACGCTAGAAGACGTGGTGCTAATAATAATAACAACAATAGTGTAAGGTGTTAAACCTACACGTGTCCGACTTATAGTTCTATATGTTTAACAATGAGGAGGTCCAATGAAAATTTACAGAAATAAGGAACAAATCAAATTAAAATTGATTTAATAAAGCCTACATAGGAAAAAATCTAGGAGGAATTCAATGCACAAATGTGGCATTTTCTTCTGGCTTCTAATAGTATAAAAAATCAAACACACATTGAAACACAAAAGTTTTTATGTTTCGACATTACCGCTCTTACTTCTCTATTTTTTTTAAATGAATTTGGCCTTGTAGACGATCCGTGGGCTCTAACTAGCCAACTAGGTATCTATTTTAAATTGAGTGATTTTTTGATCCAGTCATTGGATTCACTCAATCTTTTTTTTTAACTGAAGATTCATGTAAATACAAATAATAATAATAGATTTACTAAATTATTTCTGTCAACTGCTTTAACTCACTTGTTTCGTTTATCTTCATCTCAAGGCCTACCAGGAAAGTTATAAAATACTCTATGTATTCCTTGGTGTTTTCATATAGTGAAACATACTACAATATAACCGCGATCTCACTATGACGCTTTAGACTTGATATTTTTATTGTGTCGTACTCAATACAATAAGACAGTTTAAAGATGTGTGTAACGTCAATAAGCAGCATTTAGATTTGTGGTCCTCACTTTTGTGCTTCAAGTTCCTTCCGCTGACAGCGCAATATGTATCAACGCACGGTACCTCAGCCTATGACTATCAAACATATTGTAATCGTATAGATTATTTACCAAGATGATTTTTATTAGGTTCACTTTCTACTGCTCCTATACATAGTATTCTTATCGTGATTGGTGGTCTTGCTACTGGAACCCACTTCACTGGCCGCGTGGTGCAACGCGTCACTCTCGCACTGATGGGGAGATCGGGGCTCAAATCCTGGTAGCGTGTATTGAGGGTGGTTTTCCACGCTCCCTCTACACAAATGATTGTACAATTCTTTTGAATTCAACTTTCCTCATTCCTAACACATTAGCATAATTAGTACATAATTATTCATGCGTATAACCCGGAAGGGCTATGTGGTCCTATAAAAATACTACTTGAATTTTCAAAAGAGTTCTCATAATCTACCACCTTGATTGTAGGATTTGTCAATCTTGTAGTCCTAGTAACTGTATTTAATGTCAATAATTAATGCTTTATAGTTATTTATATGTAGTATATTAATACATAGACACGGTACTCGTGAGAGTATAGATTTGTTGAAGCTATATACTTGTGATGTGTGTTTTAGGTCGCCCTTGGATGGGCAGGTGACCAGAAATGGATGAACGTGACGAAAACATATGCAGGTTGCCTGGTAATGTGTGGAGTCGCAGTATTAGCCATGCCTCTGTTTACCTTCAACTACATACTGCTCATGTCCTCGGTCGCCATGTTTGGTCTGTTCTTCGCTTCTAGCTTCTCGTTCACGCCTGTCATACTAGTGCAGCTCATACCTCTTGAACGCTTCACAACAGCTTATGGTCTAATACTCTTGTGTCAGGGCATAGGAAACCTCATAGGCCCGCCATTAGCAGGTATATATCTCCCCTATCAACATACTAATGTGTTAGAAAGTAAACTAACTCAAAGGTGATCTTACCAGATTTTAATTTATAATTTAAAAGATTTCCCTTTGTTATTATTTTTAAGCTGTATAGTTTTATTCTTGATTATTTCATAATTAGCAAGACATTGCACTTTGTATGGAAATTATAATATATTATTAGAGTCCTTGAAACCATACCATCATCAGTTCTCATCTCCAGTTTCCCAACGAGGTTGACCACTGTTCTCCATTTTGTCGTCCTGTCTTTGTACACTTATTTGGGTTCATAGGTTTTTCCAGGTCTAACATTTTACTTCCACATCCTTTCTGATAAAGTCATTAAATCTTTTTCTGAGTATTCTGACTTCCCTCCAAGGCCGTAGCCAGCCAATAATTTCAGAGAGGTTTGGTGGGCACATCCACCTATTGCCGAAAGCTAAAAAAAAAGTATAAATGATAAACATTTCTAGAAGCTATCAGAAGTGTTTTTTAGGAAACATAACCGCCAAAAGTTAGGAAAAATTCTAGATATTAAACACCTTTAAAAGCTATCAGAAGTGGTTGTTTTTTTTTGCAACATAACACCATAACTGCTGAAGGCAAGGAGAATTTATTATTATTAAACACCTCAAGAAGATCTATGAGTTGCTTTTATGGTGACACAGCCCCCTAATTTGTACTTGTATCTCAATATTGATATTGTTTGAACCATAAATAAAGCCATGTATATTTTGTTAATAAAATTTCGGGGGGGGGGGGAGGGATTGAACCCCCAAAAAAAGGCTACGGCCTTGCTTCTCTTAATCTTTTAACTTTTATGAAATAGCAGGTATTTGTTAATGATTTAATGAAATTCTTAATTAACGTTATCAGACTTTGTGTGTGAAATTATAAAAAAATATGTAACATTTTAAGTCTACTCACAGGTTCAGTATATAAAAAAATATGTAACATTTTAAGTCTACTCACAGGTTCAGTATGAATAAGAACTATATTCTTCTTCATCCCCTAAATTTCTCATTCTAATTAACAAATAATAATTTTCCTGAGATAATTCCACGAAAGTTCCTGCTTTATATAAAAAATTTGAATGCTGAAAGACAAGTGAATTTTTTTTATCGTTGTGACAATAAATTAAATTTTCTGTTAACGATGGGAGGTTGACACACAATAGTAGTTATTTAACAAGCAGTTAGACATACAAAAGCTGGAAGAGCCAAATTCATATACTCAAACTATGAAACTAGGATTGTGTGGGATCCCGAACTTCGGAGAAAAATTCTGGAAATTGGTTGTTCCCGAAACTAGCTCGGGAAAAATATATTTCATGAAAACATATAAAAAAGTTACAGTTATTAATGTCGCGTTTGTATTTAATTTTTGTTAAGTAGATGGATACCCGAAAATCCAGTCACTTTTTTTAACTACCTTACAACATAAACTAGTGGTATTAAATAATATAACCACACTATATATAACTGAGGGAAATATATTTTTAGCTCAAAATAATAAAGTGGCTTTTAATATTAAGCTGTACACGAAATACACTTACATCACTCTTATTTAATAAAGACAGGTCCATGCGTATAACCCGAACGGGTAATAAGACGTCGTGATGATAATAATAATAATAATAATAATAATAATAAGACAGGTCCTTTACGTAAATATTATTATTCGTAATGGCTTCCATATGATTTTGTATCCTAGATAATAGATTTTAAAGTTGGGCCAACTAATGTTGTTGTGTTAGAATGCCGCAGCACTTTCTGCGAGAAGTTTAGTAACTAAAGCATAAGAGGTAACCGGGCACACTGACTCAGTCGAGAAATGTGTTTGTTATTTATATGAATCTGACTGTGGTGTGGTTCACTATTATTTATTCACTTTAGTTTGAATGTTTTAATGTTTAACTGTGTAAGTATTAATTTAAAGTCTCGCCATGAGTTTTTAAAGAACATTTTAAGAAGTTATTTATATGTATACCATAAAAGCTTAGTCCCTAATTAAAAATATACCAATATAACTGTTGTATTGGACGTAGGCTTTTAATTCACATTACATCAAAAACCTTATTCAATACTTGTTGGATAAAATATTATTTGGTTTTGATTGGTAAAACGTACAATTTAAAAAAAAATTAATATAAACATGTTAACATGTATAATGTTTCCTTTAACTTAATTTCATTTTACAAAATAACCAGATTTAAACTTATAGTTTGTACGTATAGCTGCAACCTAACAAAAATGTTAATCCTTTTTCCCGAATATTCTTTTTTTTTACATTTACCACTATATTTAACTCAATTAAAACTTTTTTATTATTATTTGTTTTATTGGAATGAATGGAAATACTAAGTTTGGACTGCAATTTATAAACATAAAAAATAAAATTAAAACTAAAAGACAAAAAATAATTTTAATTTATTTTTCCTGTTTCCCATTCAGTTCCGGCAGGAAAATGTTATTTCCTGCCCGAATATTTCCCAAATTCAAAATATAATTCCCACACAGGACTAATTCAAACGTCTAACTATATGGTCTGAAGTTCTCAATTTTGACAAATATTAATTAATACGTCAATGCTAAGAGAAAACAACACTTTTTTTTAATATTTAAAATCAAACTCTTCATCACGTAAGTTATTTATTTATTTAATATAGGCTATTGACTAATGATATGAATGCTAATATAACGTATGACCTTGAAACCAGGTTGGGTGTTTGATGTGACGCAAACGTGGGATTTGTCTTTCTACTTGGCCGGATTGTGGATTATCGTCTCAGGTATGTTGATCGCCGTCATTCCATCCACCAGCAACCGCAAGATCTGGGGGTCAGGACCCATGGAAATGGACATAGACAGAGATAGTTGCGCTTAATTCAGCCACTAAATCACCGGAGTAAGTAGACATGAGTAAGATAGACTCAGATTGAATGGTAATAATGCTATTCCTAGTGTATTACACTCCTATTTGATAATAATTGTTTTGTATTTCAGCTATTACTAATGATTGACCATCTTGGTGTTTTTTTACATTAGCTATATTTAAATTTATGTAAATAAATAATAATTTGCGTATAACCTGAATAGTTACTAATACTCGGTGATAAAAATAAATAAATAAATCTTTGTTAANATATATATATAATATTTTAGAAAACACTATAAATTTCTGAAAATTACTATCGAGTAGTATGCGTCTAACCGTTCAATCTGAACATCTACAGCTTATTACTAATGATACAAGGAGAAGGATAGATTCTAATAAAACTCAACAGGATTTGTCGGAAGGGATTGGTAAACCATCCATTTCAAATGAATACATGTTTAGGCTCTTTGAAGTATACTAGCTTAATTCTTGTTAAGACTTATAAAAACAATACGATACCACTTTACTTCTAGTGTTCTAATATTTATTGCTAATTTATTGTGGATTGTTAACTTTTTAATGTACTTAGCTAACAAGAAATAAATACAATCTCATTGTCTTTTTTTATATTATATATTCACTTTAACTTTATTGAGTCTAGCTTACCCCATGTAATATTAGCATATAAAATTAATTCATTACAATACGTGAAAGGGGGGAGACGTTGTATGTACCATCGATATTTAAATTTGTTTTATACAGTTTATAAGTTACATGTGTCACTACGTTTCGTTTTTAAGGGATATATCACCTATGTAAGCGCTCCAATTGATAAAAACGTGATACAAGCAATTCAGAGCATTTCTAAAGTCAAGAAACATCTGAATTAGTAAAAAAAAAAGTATGTTGTTACGTTTCACAATAAAATACCCAGCAAGTAGGTATAATTCAGGAATGATTTATTAGCGAGAGAAAAATATTGAGATCACTTAGAGAGATTAAAGATACCAAGTCTTCTATATTACTTAAAGGTACACAAAACCAACATTGACAAAAATAGTAACAAACAAAAGTTGTTTCCGAAGAGAAAACATAACAAGATAAAAACTAGTAATAAAACAAGCAAAGGTATTTATGAGTCTTTACAGCTTGTACAGAGCGCATTTTGTTTTCTTAGTCCTAGCACCTGAGCATCACTCGCCAATCTGTGAAATTGGACCGGATCGCGACGCACTCTGGGACCTCCTTCTTTTTTAACTTGAGCGGTAGACAATTACATTTATTGATGTGAGTGGAGGATGTAAACAAGGTGCCGGTATTCCAGTAGAACAGGGTAAGTGTGTGTACTTTTGTAGGTGGCGGAGGTAAATGTTTGTGGCCATGGTACAAATCCTCTGCCCCTAGAAGAGACAGCCCCCAATAATCCCTAGCAGTTAGGTGGTCCAAGCTTTTGAGACTGTGATCCAAGAGATGTCTTTCTTGGTCACAGACCCAGCGGCTGGTCAACACCAATTTCAACGAGTCAGGACGGCACTCCAGGTCCTTCAGTGTCCCCCACCACCCTAGTGGCTTAGCAGCTGCCTCGGGAGATGTTTCCGGGCCTTCTTCTCCATGCCACGATGAATGGAATGAAGGAGGGAAGAAGGAGTCCACTGAGCAAATGAACACAAAACCAGTACCCAGCGAATACAAAATAAAAACAAAATCCCCCCCCTAAGCATTAATTTCAGTATATACATGGCTAGCCTAACTAACATCAACTCAAACAAACCCCTATTTGACAGAATAATTCTCACGATATCATTATTCAGATGTTATTTACATAATGCATAAATTACTATCAACAAATTTCCTACCATTCTACTCCCTAATGTACCAACAATGATCAAATTAATTTATATTAACCATTGCATTATCACAGCCGTTGCTTTCATTATTACAGGGTTAAGTAGCTCTAAAATAGGATTAAACAGCAACTACAGCCAAAGATTAAAATTTTAATTTCTCAGATCTCAGAATTCAGTTCTCATGACAAGGTTTGAATAATCTATATCAATATATTTTGGACAAGATACGTTCGGAGAGTTACAGCTCCATAAACCTATACCGGATCTCCTCCAGACTTTCTCTTAGGTAATAAATAACTTACATTTGTCACGGACGGACTTACATATACTCATCCCTGGGCCAATGGATCACCAACATCACTTAATAGTAAAGTTATAGGTGTGAGAAAGCGTTCCACTTGGCATGGATCGCTCCACCTAGGACTCAGATTCGCCTATATATGGTCGGCCGCGGAGCTCTGAAGGTAACATTTGCAGAGGACTGAATCACCTACAGTCAGGTATACCGGGATACACCCACGATTTTACCTATCGGCGACTTTCCTGTGAGCATTCCTTATATTTTAGAAAACATCCTGGCGCCTATCTTTATGAGAGACCTCCTCACCCCCGCTCTCCCCAGCAAAGGGTCCACATCACACATAGCCAAAAGAGGGTGGTTGAGTTATCACTCTAGGAACACCGAAGCCGGAGAAACATCAATGGTTTCGTGGAATGCCGAATTAAAGGAAACATTTAAGAACTCCATGTCGTGATCCCATTTTTCCTGTTCACTGGAATAAAAAAATGGTCAAGGCCACCTTAAGGTTCCTTTTGAATCGCCCCATGTGGTTGGGACATGGATAGTAGAGGCTGGTGGTCACATGTTTTGTTCCCCATCCAAAACATAGGTATTTGCAGGAAGCCGATCTAAAACACGGCCCGTTGTCACTAACAATAACACGCGGGGCACCAAACACAGCCCACACGCATCTAGTGAGAGCGCTATCGGTGGTCTTAGCCTTCATCTTCCTCAGAGGAAACATCACGATAAATCTTCGAAAAAGCATCCAAAATAATAAGCATACAAGTATTCCCTAAGAAGGATCGGGGCAGGGGCCCTACATAGTCAATAAACACCTTCTCCCACAGAATTCGGGCCACATCAGCCGAATGAAGCCCCACCTTCATTTTATGTGCAGATTTGGCCTTTTGAAAATTCTCACATTTCCTGACTTGTAGCATCACATCCTTATACATCCCCGGCCAAAAGAACCCCATAGAAATCCTACGATACGTCTTAAGAATGCCCAAGTGAGCAGTTGAGAGTGGTAGGAGAACCCAACAACAAGTATATCGCAACAACAAGTATACCCTACGAGACTACCCAAAGGAAATCGTAAGCTACATGTCCAGGAAGTGCCTTGAACTGGTGGAGAAACAACGGAGCGTATACCACAAATACCTCAAGGAAGTTAAGGCCAACATCACAAGAATCATCAAGGAGAACGTCAGCAGCAGCACCCTACTGGAACTGGCTGACGAAAGAGACTCCAACATAGACCTCCGATCTGGAAAGACCACATCAGTTCCCGGGATACCATCGTCGGGCACATCACCAGGTTCACAACACGAATCCAGTCCAGATCACCCACGAACACCACCGGTCAACACGGAACTCACCTACTTCAACGAATCAGTGGTCACACCGTCCAGACTAAGAGTAAGGAGCCCCGTGGTGAGCCCGATTAAGACCGTAATATTCAGGAGAGACTTGGGCGATACCATGGAGGAGCCAAACAATCGACAACTGCTAGCAGCAATCCGAGAGCTCTCGCAAACCATGGATGAAAGGATTAGAAACGTGGAAGCCGTGGTCAACTTACCCACGGCCGGCGCCCAAGCTGCCCCGGGAGACCCACTGCCTAGTGCAGAAGCGTGGGCATCTCTAGCGCCGCCTGAAGTCACCGTGCTTCAAGTCGAAGAAACTCCAGCCTTACGGTTAGTTCTGGCACTCAGGGCCAAACTGTTCGAGCTTCCGCCTGAAAGAGACCATCACCAGGTGCAGTTCCTCCTCTCGCTGGCGTCCAACTACAGATCTCTACCTACTCCAGTCCAGGGACTCCTCATCCGCAGGATAAATGTGATGTACATCGCGCTCACGAGGGGTTGGTCCACCAACATCACCGCTGGGGGGAATGACGCCTCACCTGCTATCTACCCGCCGGGGTTAACTGCACCTCCACCAACGCATCCAGTATACACAAGGTAACCAGCCCACCCAAAGGATCGGCAGGACCTCAGTGGTGAGGCAGGGGTCAACGCAGATAATCAGGAATATAAGAATAAACCCTTACTTAATATGTCTAATGCACGTGTACCACATGTCTTTGAATAATAATTTATATATGTATGGCTGTAATAATAATAATAATAATAATAATAATAATAATAATAATAATAATAATAATATAGGTCTCCAGGCTCCTCTTCTCGCTTCGCTGCCTCCCGGACTTCCCTTTACATTCCGCGCAAGAGATAGAGTATAAAAGTGGGGTGTGAAGGGAGATCGGAAGCAGTTGTAAGCGGGAGGAGAACCCAACAATATACCAACAATATCACCTGAGAGTGATGAACATCTTAAGGAGGATTCTGTTGGACACATTCTTGGTAGGGTCCACATGGAACCCGGCCGACTACCCATCAAGGGAGGTATTGAAGAGATTACTCAACAGGGAAGGAAGAACGGCAGGGACCTTTCATCCTGAGAATATCTACATCGAACTTGCTGTACATATAAGATATTGTAAATTGTATGACTATGTAAATTTGTAGCAATAAAGGCGTTCAGCCAAAGGTCCTCCTTCTTCCTCGCTCTCAGCTGTCCCCGGGGGACCGTCCACCATTCCGCCCGAGAGGTGCCTAAATAAGGCAAGGGTGGACAGACCTCGAGACTCAATCGGGAAGAGGAAGAAGGAGACCAAACAACATCATCAACATAGGACGCACCACAGCTGGGGCAAAAATCTTCCTACTTTTACCTTTACCATTAAAAACCACCAAAAGACCTTTGTGAAGAGAAGATGGCCCCACATCATCACCATTAAGTATTTTATCCATCATATCTGAGCACCACGGGTTATTTCTCTGATATTCACTGATAAAAACAAATGATTCAGGGATATAATGGATCACACTAAGTGAATGTTTTACAGTATCAGTCCCAATAGGCTCCAGGTCTTCAGCCATCCGGGACAGGGCATCGGCAGTCACGTTACTGCAACCAGGAACATGATGGGTGGTGAACTTGTATTTGGATAAGCGCAAAACCCACCTGCCAATCTTTCCTAATTGCTTAGGATGCCGCCAGATCCATGACAACGACATATTGCCCGTGTATAACTCAAACTCATGCTCTTCTAAATAGTCAGAGAATTTCTCTATGTCAAAGACACAGGTGATACATTCTTTCTCAAAACATTGTATTTCTACTCAGACTGAGATAGAGTTTTACTGGTGAATGCCACTGGAGGAACACCATCTGATGATCTTTGGAACAAAACTGCACCTAGAGCGACAAAGGAGGCATCGACATTAAGAATACGAAAAAAAAAAAAAAATCAGGTATGTGTAAAACTTCGGGACATATGAACTTACTCTTGATAGTTTTGAAGGACCGAGATTGTTCCTCACCCCAGACGAATACGACATTCTTTTTCTTCAGATAATTCAAAGTGGCGAAAATTTCTAAAAAAAATGCGGGATGAACCGCGCGTAGTAGGCATACATGCATATGAAGCTCATCAGCCCTTTCAAGTTTTTGGGTTGCGGGTACTCAACAATGGGTTTCACCCAGTCGGGGCCAACTAGCATGTTTCCAATAGAAATAATATATCACAAATACTTAATGGATTGTTTGACCCACATGACTTTGCCAAGGTTGACCTAAGTCCCACCTCTCGCAAGCGTCTCAGCACTGTGTCTTTGGGCCCAATGTGTTCGTCAAGCGAATTAATATACACACAGATGTCCATGTAGTTAAACACAAATTTGTACTTAAGGTCGGAAAAAATATGATCCAGAACGCGGCTTGAGGCCTGACTACCGATACTAGTGCCCAGTGGCACGCGGTTAAACTCATAGAGCTTCAAAGGAGTGACCAATGCCGTATACTTCTTAGAATTCTCGGTGAGCACGCATTGCTAAAAGCTCGCATTAAAATCAATGAGACTATATAACTTTGCACCCCCTAGATGTTGGAAAGCGCTCTCTACGCTGGTCATCGGGTACGGGTCAAACTGGATTTTTTTGTTTACCTTTCTGTAATCTACAATTAATCGATAACCTTATCCTTTCTTTGGTATAATAAATGCCAGAATATCATAAAGGGATTTAGATGGTCTTTCTAAATCATCAGTTCCCGAAAAATCTTCATTTTCGGGGGGAGGGGTACCAGAATAGGGACCCAACCTGACAGTAACCTCATCCGTAACTACAATGACATAGGGCAGCACATCAAATTCTCCCCAGATCAGTGTTATTACATCAGAGTAATCATTTATGAAAAGGTTAATACGGTGCTCATCCGTCCCTATTCTATTGCAGCTAATAGGCCTAGAACTCAGGCACAATGGCACCTTAACTTCGGGTCTAGCCCCAAAACTTAAATGCTGCGTGGTCAAATTCAAAATACCCCTGGTGGCCCATAAAAAGTCATTTCCCAAAATAATGCTGCACACAAGCTTATCAGCCACATACAACTTTATTTTCCACGAAAAACGATCAATTTTAAGGGAAGGACAAACTTGTCTATCAAGGACTATTTTACTCCCATTACCTAAAATAAACGTGCGGGGAGCACACTTCTTAATTTCAATACCTCTTCTAAGCGTTCCACTTTGGATTTTGCCCAGATACTCGGCATCAATAAAGGATGCATTGGCCCCAGTGTCGGTTAAAGCGACACCTTGATTCGAACCTATACTAAGCTCAACCATGCGAACAAGAGCACAGAGCGGTTTTCTGGGACGCTGTTTAGCCGGACCACTCCCCTGACTACACGTCACTCGTTTCCCGCCACACACTGATAATGGAGATGTCCTAATTTATTGCAACGAAAACATCTTACGCGATATAGGTCACGTCTACCTTAACTTCCATGTTGCTCTCTCGAATCATTATAATTGGTTCTATTAATCACGGGGAACGCCCGAGCCGACATAAAATGACCGCTATTTTTTGTTGGAACAGAATCTGAGGGGACAAACGAACTAGAGGGATTTAGAGATAGTTATGGGGTGTTTATCAAAATATTCGCTTTCAGCTAAACGAGAACCCTCAATTTTTGACGCCAAGAAATACAATTCCGAAAAAGAACATGGCAGATGCGAGAACACAAAATATCTCCTAGTAAGCGGCGATACATTTTCAAGTATTATTTCTACAATCTGAGATTCACTGAGCATTATGTTGAGGATGCTCGCAGCTTCAGACACAGAAAGAATAAACAAACTCCAAACAAAGACACGCCCTTTCTCTTCTGGAGAATATCGAAGCATATATCCTATTCTTTATGGAGGCCATAGGGATTCTTTGACTAATTCCTTCTGAGAGTAGGTGAGTTAATAATCCTGTGGTTTTCCCAAGACATAACATTAATATTTCAGAATTCTTGACAAGATGCACCTTATGAACTTTGTTTACCTCCAACAAAAAGGCGAACAATGCAGAACTATCCTGTCCGTCACAGATGGGTATGTTATTCAACCAATCGCCGACAACTTTGGACCAAGTCCTATTAAAACCTCACCCATCTGACAGAACAATATTATTGTTAGAAAGAGGGTCCTGAGGGGACAGAGTGTTACCAACGGAATCTAATGGGGCACACATAAAACATCTGCCAGAGGCGGGTTTAAAGTTATATCAACCACCTGACGGGAAGCGTCACTATCACTAAGAACAAAATGTAATGAAATTTTTTCACCCAGCTCCCGGGACAGCATGACTCTCAATTCACGGACATTGGATTCAGGGTCAATAGATATCCCTCGGACCATGAGCTACGCAACTAACGCCTCTCGGTTCAGCTTATACACTTGTGATTTACCAACAAGTACTTCAGATGTGTCCAGCGGTGTAGGATCCATGGCGTAGAATGGGCTTGTAACAAACAAAACAACAATTTTAGTAATAAGACCAAAAAAAGATGAAACCTTGTGAAGACGAGTGGTGCAGCTCAACCCTCCTCTATAGAGGAGGCGTTGTAAGACAAATAAATTAATGGTTGATCACCAGGGACCTTTAATTGGCCTACTTCCGAATGCCCAACCCAAGTATACAAACCTAGCTATCTGGATAAATATGAAAACAGATACTTTAAAAATACACAAAGAGGGAAATAGGGGATTGCAAGACTTAAATGCAAAAGAGAGACATGATATCTATAATGACCTTCAGGCCTATTTATTATCAAAGAATAGATAAGTCTCATATGCAATTACAATATAATTTTAAGTAGATGAGTACCATGAGCAATATAAACACGAGTTCTTAATAATTGTAAACAATGTTTGTAGAAAGCGAATAAATCGCATTTACCAGATTAGGATATATTTATATCGTTCAACAATGTTTTCAATCTCAATGTTCTCATAGTAAGTTATAGTGAACATTATGGAATATTATAAGCAACCATAAAAACAGCCTATCATTTACTTTTAAGAACTGAGCCTTTCAAAAGACAACTATACACGAAAAATGATAAGTCCGCCTTGAAAGTGTATACTTCTGACAAAATCATGATTATAAAACATACTTTAATAAATAAACTAGTAAATTTTTGCTCATAACGATACTTCAAGACTCGTAATTTATCATATACGAAATTATTTATAAATATTAATCCGTGATACGGGGGTAGCTATGTCGTAAAACTAGTTAATACATTCATTATATTCTATTCACTAAAATAGCAGTTTATTCTTAACATTTTAAAAATACCTATTGGATATAACCGAAGATACCTAACATCCCAAATTAGATTTAGACTCACAATAACAATAAATTTAATGGCCAAAATTAACAAAGTTAGAAAACTAGCAAAGATAAGATTAAATAATGTATAAATCAGAATTGGTCATCCGAAATCGGATCCCAAACAGTTAAATACCACATTCCGGTGGTTTCCAAAACAAACCCAATGGAAATTAAAATAAATAAAAAATGCCTCTAAAGAATATCAAGATTTAAGCCCTACATTATATCGGTGGGTTTACTCTACCTAGTTTACCATACAATTATATATATATGTCCAAAAATACGACGACCTACATAATAATGAAAATAGCTCTTAATTCCTATCGGCATCAAAGAGTGCCATCTCCATGCTGAGCACAAGCTTATATTCATAGCTACCCAGCGGGGAAAATATGGGAGGGAGATATTTTAAGTTTGATTATGTCATTTTCCACAAATGATAGCGTTGGCCTCTTCTCGACGCCTGCACACAAAGTCGAAAGAACGACAGGCCGGGGGGGAAGAGTAACACGTTATTGCACAAAGAGCTTTTTTTTTTCTGAGTCCTAGCGCCTGCGCATCACTCGCCACTCTGTGAAATTGGGTCGGATCGCGAAGCCCTCCGGGACTTCCTTTGTGTTTAATTTGAGCGGTAGACAATCATGTTTGTTGATGTGAGTGGAGGATATAGCGGATGTAGATGTGGAGGATGCTGGTATCCCAGTATAACGGGGTAAATGTGTGTACTTTTGTAGGTGGCATAGATGTTTGTGGCCACGGTACAATATGTGTGAGTTGTGTAACGTGGTATTCACAGTGTATATGACGTTAAGGTAAGCAATCTTGGTTCTTACATAATATGCCGTTGAGGAGCATGGATATCCAGTCAAGACCATGTGGATCTACAGATTAACCAAAGTGTGATTGCATCATAGGGAACACTTTAAAACATAGCTTTTATTTGTTTTATTTCGAAGAGAAAAAATAAATAATACAATGTTGTATACCTACATCTGAACTGAATATTAGTACAAAAGTAAATCATGTTTAAGGCGTTTTAGCTCACATATGTTCAATAATAAAGAAAGGTTGTCGGGATGTCTTCATGTACCAAAGTTAAATACCGTTCGTCTTGTCTTCCGTTTTCAAATGACAAGTGTGTTTGTTACAGTAGTAGTTACAATGACATGGGCAAAATATACAAAGCCATTAAAAAACACAGTTTGTTCCAAAATCATTTACAAGCCATAATCGTTGATAAACTTTGGTAAAACTAGTCTTGATCTAATGCTTGATGAACAGAAAGGGAAAAAAAATGGGATTCGCAGCGCAATGAACTTATTAGGAAAAAGTGAGTCTTTCAATAAAGGTAATTACGTTGAACTAGTGAATCTTTTAAGTGAGTATGATGAAAAATTGAAGAGCCATTTAGAAAATTCATTTATATCTACGGGACTATCGAATTTGATTCAAAATGATTTGATCAATACCCTTTCAAATGGGTTACTTTTTAATGTAAAAAAGAGAGCAATTAAATCAATTTTGTTTCTATCATAATGGATGAAATATGAGATCTAAATAATTTTTTTCCAATTGTCTTCTGTCTTTCGCTATGTTACTTAAGATGGACAGGTACATGAGATATTTTTAGGCTTCAGAAATATTTCTGATGACAGAACAACGGAAGCACTATATATTTATGTTGTAAAATTAATATAGGAGTATGGTTGTGAACAAAAGATGATTTCAGAACCAACTTTTCAACTCAAAGTGGTTTTCGGGCTCCACGTTCGTCAGAACCACTTGATCGATAACAAAACATAGCCAAGTCAATCGTGAAATCTTAATGATATACAACATAGATAACGACCTTGATTAAAATTGATATTGATCTTCAAACCTGGCAATGAAGATATAAATCAACCTGTTTTTATTCTAAACACATTCCACGGTATTGATAATATTTAGAACTACCAGCAATATTAGGAAAAATTGAAGGCCTTACGTATCCTAAACCATTATTAAAATATCGATGTCATACCTAAACTGACTTTGAATTTAAATACAAATTGTAATATTCCCCCCACTCCACGCCATTGTGGCAACAAAGGTTCCCATTTTTCAAATAATAGTTAATCAAACCCTATTTATTGTAAATTTTTGCTAAACATTTTAAAAATTGATTTAAATTTACTAGTTTTCCACGCTTCTTGATTCCAAGCGTAAGATGGCGGTGACCTGTTTGTCATTCTCAGTGGTCATTCTTTTAGCTTTTTTCAAACAGTAAATATAAAGAAGTTTCACCTACTAGTTTCTAGTCCAATTAAAAAGCACCAAAACTCAAAAGGCGTTCAAACTAGTTGGTTATACTGATTATGACTGATATTTAATTATAAATCTATATGTTTGCGATTGCTTTAACATCTATTTACTCTTCTTCTTGATGTGTAGTAGACACGAAATACTTTTTAAATAAACAATATTTAAATTACTTATAACCTCAAAATGGGCCTGTATCGTATCTTAAAACCCGGGCATTTGTTAAAATGCCACAAACTATCTAGACAATTGCACACAAAGTTGAAACCCACTGTCATCGCTTCCTATGAAGGTGTTGAAGTTCACAGCCTAAATGAAAGTGATACAGGAATTTTTATTGTTGGAATGAATAGGCCGCATGCGAGGAACGCTTTGAGCAGAAAACAAACCTCTGATATGACCGCTGCCCTGGAATCATTAAGATATGACAGAAGTGTCCGTGTGTTGGTGCTCACTAGTTTGGTTCCTGGTATTTTCTGTGCGGGGGCTGATCTCAAAGAAAGACTCACATTGTCTATAGATGATACAACTGCATTTGTACCAAAGTTACGCTTTCTTGCAAATGCCATTGACAATTTTCAGGTGCCAGTGATAGCTGCCATCGACGGAGCAGCGTTGGGAGGTGGGTTAGAGCTTGCGTTAGCATGTGACATCAGAGTAGCTGCAAGTAATTCCAAACTAGGCTTGGTTGAAACTAAGTTAGGGATAATTCCCGGTGCAGGCGGTACACAAAGACTCCCTCGAATTGTTGGCCCTGCTGTTGCTAAAGAACTTATCTTCACAGGTAGAATAATGGATGGCGAAGAATCTTGGAACTTGGGTGTTGTCAATCACGTGGTTAAGCAGAACAAAGAAGGTGATGCAGCATTTCAAAAAGCACTCGAGATAGCCCGTGAAATAGTTCCTAATGGACCAGTGGGCGTGAGGATGGCGAAACTTGCGATAAGCAAAGGTTTGGAGGTTGATATTGGATCAGGAAATACGATCGAAGAAGCTTGCTATGCTCAAGTCATCCCCACCAAAGATAGGATAGAAGGATTGAAAGCTTTTAGCGAAAAGCGTTCTCCAAGTTATAGTGGGGAGTAAACTTGTGAATGAACCATAACATCAAAATTAACTCAAGGCTGAATAAATTTATATTTCTTGGTTAAGGAAAGGACTAGATGCTTATCCCAAACAAATGTAGTCCTTAACGGCCAATGGGATGAATATATTTAGCTGCCACGATGACATTATTGGAATCAAAATGTGGACTTGAACTAATCATTCCATTGGAATGATTATTGGGGGAGGAATATTAAGATAAAATAATCAAGGTTGACAAAAACCTTGCTTTTAAATAAATATGACAATCCTTAGGGTGTACTGAGTAATATAATTTATTTGTGGGCTTAATTTAAATGAAAAGTGCCAATTTATGTTTAAGGAGGCCTTTTATATTTATTAATTTGGTTTCTGAGACTAAGCTATAAAATGTTCAAAATAAAAAATCAGCATTTTAGTTTTAAGACATAGACCTATAAGCCTAGGAATTGATAACTCAGGCTAACAAATATATTTTGTATGTATGGTAAACTTTATAGCAAAAGGATCTATATTTAAATTGCAGTAGTGAAAAATGACATGGACACAGGTTTCGAACCTGGGATCTTTGGCTTAGTACATAATGCTTTACCACTGAGCTATCCAAGAAACAACCTGTGCTCAGGGTTATTCTTCACTCTTCGCGTACTTTGTTAATCGTGTAAATTTAAATATTGTACGAACAAACACAAAGCCGGTGATTGTGGTTTAAATGAACTCCCAAGTAGCTCATGAATCCCACACATCCATCAGATTCTGCCTAAAACTATGAGTAAAGAATGACCCTGAGAACACGACAGACCCTGGATAGGCAGCTCAGAGTATCTGTGTGCTAAGCCAGCAACAGCCGTTTCTGTACCATAAGATCATTCCATCTAAAATGTGTTTTTTTTAGCATATTAGTTTGCATTTAGTTTTAACAAGTTTGATAGTAAGATTATTTCTTTTTTCTTCCATATAAAACCGTAAAATTTCACAAACTTTCCAATAGTGTGAAGTAAAATCAATCATCTTTAAAACATAAAGCTTGAAGATGGTGAAAAATCACCAAAACATGTCGTCCTAAAAGAAAAGTATATAAAATAAGGAAAAGTTAATAAAAAGAGGATAAAACCTTACTATCAATTATTATAACTCCTTACCAAAGTAACATGAACATTATTAGAAGTTTAACAAGTTTGTTTGTACATACTCTCTTCCTAAGCTACGCATATAGCCTATCCACATTCATTTACACTAATGGGGCAGTGATGAGATAGCTTAGGTAGAATTTAACAGGAAATGTACCAACATTTGAGGGGGTAGAAAAAAGGGAAAACAGAGAAATAACCACACCTATATTCCCATCTGCAATACAATCATAATGTGAAAGCAGGTGTGTTGCTGGAGGGGTTATGGGGGTAGCGGGGTTATCACCATCCCCACTATTGGAGAAAAAAGCTTTAAAGTTGGGAATTTTGTGGAGAGTGGATATCTTGAGTTGGAAAATTCTTTAATTACTCTGTACCATGGTAAGCTCTGCTATGAAAGTTATTTCCTGCAGAATTTTACAGACAAATTATAAATTTCTCAACTGTCGATCCCTCCTCTTCAAAAGTTCCCAACTTCATAACTCATCAAACGTTGAAAGGATATACCTTCTGTAGTAGATTGTATAGAGAGCTTAGTTAACCAAGTAGGTTAGTAGCGCTGTTGTCACTGCCTACTAGTTTTAAGGCTACTACTACTATTAGAGCACTAGACACTAGTAGCCTTAAGGTTAGGCAATGTTTTAAGTTGATCACTTGATAAAGCCTGGAGTTCTTACAAGCCGTGCCTTGTTAGTTTTCCTACATGCAATGATGGTAAATGTCAAAATAACACTTGTAACTTTTAAAAAAATCCATTATTAACAAAAAAAACTTTTAAAATAAAGTTGCCTAAAACCTCGGTTTAAGGCACAATTCACCTCAAAATTTTACAATTTTCTTGAGGGAGAATCCCCTGGGTACTATTATTAGGGGAGAAGGGGATTCTATAACGCTAGGCTTCTTGGTGTCCTCGTCCTTGTCACCTGGGAAATATATTTTGCGCTATGCCCCAGCGCGAAAGTGATGCAGGACATCTCAATATATGTATCCTTTTTTTTTTCATGTACCAATACAAAGTTACCTATGAATAGTTAAATGTGCTTTCATATGTACTAATATGAATGTGTTTCTGTATCTGCTTTAAAATATCGCAGATCGTTACACGATACGTATCATTTGGCAACAAGTACACGGCATGTTGAATATATTATTTGGAACAGCAGCCTACAGTGTAAAATGACTTTTATTCTGTAATGAACTGTTAATTGGAAGATGTAATTTCTGTTAGTAAATACAGATTTTTTTTGTTGGAATTATTATACCTCTACATCGTTTACAATTAGTAACCTTCATGGACTTTTTAAAACGGCATGAACTTTTTGCATAGCCTCTATTTTTATTAGACTCTGTTGAAGTTTTATAATTATATTTAAATTGAACAAAATAAAAATGTATTTTTTGATTAAAATTTACAACTTTATATTAAAAAAAACTGATTTCATCATTTTTCTTTATATTTTAAATTACCCTTACACACACAACCACGTTATAGAAAGACCACCGATAAAATATTAGGGCTGAAGCGTCAGGATAGACTCTAAAACAAAGTCTTTCCAAACCGTCTACTGGACAGTTTAGAAAAATACTTACTAAAGGCCTAAAAACTATTGTAAGTTTACAAAAAAAAATCAAATTGATAATACCGACACGAATGCCTATTGTGTGATGAAAAAAAATATTATTTTGGTCTTTCACTTCCCCTATTGAGACACCCATACTTTGTAGCAATTTTTATTTTTATTTTGTTTTGTTGGGTAATAGTAAGGAAGTTGAAAGAAATGCAGAATTTTTTTAGAGGCTAGTAAGGAAATAGGGTTGGAAGTGAACGTTGAAAAGACTTTATAATAATTGTAATGGGTGATTTTAACAAATACTTAGAAGCAACCATGAAACCTCACAATTACTATTTTCTTCATAAAATGACACTATGTCACTGAAACACAACACATAATGCCACCTCACATAAGTGGATAGATCATGTTATACTTCAAACTCTAATAAAGTGATCTCATTCAGACAGATCGCAGTCCCCGGAATCTCACATCAAGATCTTGTTTACCTATCTTACCCGATGTGTATGGCTAAAATCAAACCTAAGGTAATTTCATATCGTGACATTAGATCTCTTGATACAGAAAATCTGAAACCTGAAGCGCAATCCATGCCAACGTTGTCAGTCTTCAGTCAGCTGCTGTTCAGGTCATGTGTTATTCCTTGTGAATTTGTATTGATGCATTTTTGTTTGTTATTTCTAGTTTGATATTTGTACTTTTGTTTTGTTTTTAGAGCCTATTAGACATGGACAAATTTCTAATTAAAAAACGTAGGTTGGACAAGTGTGGCTGGCACTAGTTCTAGTAGTATCACACATGCTAGTCCAGTTAGTGTTAGTTCTAAACACGTTGTGCGCTAATATAATGAAGACTATTTATCCTTCGAATTCATTTCATCCTGAATGTGTTGTTTGTGGTGAGAAACTGGTAATCCAAGCTATGGTTCCAAGTAAGCTGAAAAATACACCTTTACACAAAACACTCACATTTATGCGAGAAACCAATCAGATATTTTTAAAAGGTTTAAAGCTGAATAATCACGCCAGACTAAACAATGGACTAAAATCATCGGCATTTCTGACAAAGCTCAAGAAGCAAGCTAAGCCATTGCCAAAATCGTGGCAAAACATGAACTCTCATACAAGCTGAGTCAGTAATTTTATGTGCATGCTGTAAAATTGTTAATATTTTATTTGGGGAGGAATATGAAAAAGTAATTTTTTAAACCCCAATGTCATATGACACTATTAGTCGGCATATACAATACATGTCTCAAGACATTGAGTCACGAGTTATATAACTATTAAAGATACCGATTTTTTTTTCCATTCAGTTGGATGAGTCAACTGACACCACTGCAAAAGCTCAACTCCTAGCGTTCAGCAGGATTATGTGTAATGGAGATAAAATCAAACAATTTTTATTTTGCAAACCCCTTCTAGGAACCACAAAAGGCCAGTACATTTTTGATGTTGTCACCAATTATTTTAGTTTTCATGATTTGTCATGGAAATCATGCGCTAGTATTTGCACGGACGGTGCTCATGTCAGGCCGCCTGAAAGGATTTGTTGCATTGGCCAAACAAAAGAATCCTGGAATTATTTTTACACATTGTTTCCTGCATAGATAGGTCCTTATTTCCTGAGCTCCATAAAGTGCTCAATGAGATGATTAAAATAGTGAACTACATCAAGAGTAGGCCATTAAAATAGAGGTTTTCGGCACTGCGTTCTGCCATGGAAGCTGCTCACACACAACTCCTATTGGACACGGAAGTGAGGTGACTATCTCGAGGCGGGTGCTTTCAAGGGTTTATGAATTGAGGGAAGAGCTTCTAGTTTTTTCACGTCTGGAAGAGTCTGAGATAGCCGACCTGCTTAGTGATGAGACCTGGTGCAATAAAGTTGCTTTCCTTGCTTACATCTCACAGGCCTTAAACGTTCTTAACAATAGTATGCAGGGAAATAATGAAAATGTTCTTACTTGTACAGACAAATTACTCTTTCAAGGAAAAACTAACAGTGTGGGGAGCCAGAATCAAAAAATATAAAGTTGAAATGTTTGAGCAGACAAAAAGTTGCAAATCGAACAAAAATCTTATTGATTTAAATTTTACAAAGTTTGTCATTCCTGGGTAAAAACATTAAAAAGTTTTTCCCATCACTTGATGTTTCTTCATTGCACTGGGCGAGAGATTCGTTTGTGATACGTGTTTTAGAGTCAACAGAACTAACTGTTGCAGAAGATGAGCTGACAAAATAAGACCCCATCGTTACAAAGAAAGGGATTGAAGCACTCCTTCCTTTCTCAACTTGGTATTTGTGTGAAGCTGGTTCCTCTGCTATGGTTACAATAAGAGCAATAACAGGTCACGGCTTCAAACACTGGATCAGGACTTGAGATTATGCTTGTCAACCATCCAACCTCGGACAAGGGACATCACCAAGCACAGGTTTCCAACTCATATTTTGATGTAAGCAAATACTTTTCATTTATACTCATGTTTATATTTCTAAAAAATCTTACCCTCTTTATATTTATTATAAATAGAAGACATTATTGTACCAATACAATGTTTCCTTACATAGCAAACTATTTTAGTAAAAGCAGGATTTTTCATTATTACATTGAGACAAAATATGATGTGTGATAATGACCGAGAGGAAGGGACACTTTTTTGAGGCCAATGGAGTACGTCATAGGATTTTTTTTTTATTACTTCTTTTTCAGTGATATCTCATTGCAATAATAGGAATGATAAAAATACTAACATAAATTTCAAAGATAAGCCTTTTGAAAATCACGATGGACATTAATACTTTTTTTTTTAATTATAAATCTTGCTTTAAAAAAATTTATGGCGTGCCGTGGGAATTTAAGTATCTTGTTAAGTGTATGATGTGAGTTGAAAAAGGTCGAAAATCGCTGAATTAGGTTTTTGATGATATGTGACCAAGCATATGTGAAATTTAAACAAGAAGTGAAAATCAATCAACTCACAGACAACACACATTTTGAGGAGTATAAAAGTTTGCGTAATAAATGTACCGAAGTCACTAGAAAAGCTAAAATGAACTGTGCCCTTCCACTTTAAAATACTAGCTCAGTGCCTAAAAAACTATGGAAGAAACTATGCAGGATGAGAGGGGGTCACATGTATACAACCCAAACCCATTTCATGTGCACATCAGTCCTAATAAACTCAATGAAGAGTTTCTTTGTCTTCTACTGTAACTAACAATATTACTAGAATTAAAACTATATACAACATTTGTGCCTCGATTGTATATAAGTAATTATAATAATGACATTACTTTTTACTTTGCGCACTTGACTCATAGTGAGGTCAACAAAAGTGAAAGCACAGGGTATGGACAAAATTTCAATATTGTTAATACAAACAAAAAGGACTTGCAAAAGATTTAAATAAATTTAAACCTCTAAGTATATGTCTGTCCCTTTCTAAAGAGCTAGAATTGGTAGTATATCAACCAATTTAACAACAAATTAACAAACACAGCTTGTCAACTGCTTATCAATCAGGTTTCAGAACACATCATAATAATTACATGAACCACATAGATAAAATGTCACAGATAAAATTAGATTAGCCATGGAAAAGTGCGAGTTAACATTTCTTACACTCTTAAGATTTTTCAAAAAATTTAATACTGTGGATATTAACATTCTGTTAGCAAAATTGTATATATTTTTTAAATTTCCTCAAGGCAGTGTACAGTGGATGTGATCATATTTGATGGTCACCAGCGAAGTGTTAGTAAGTAACAGGTTCTCAACATGGTGCTACCTGCTTAGGTGGCCGCATGGTCTAACGCGCTAATCTTGTGTTAGTCTTAGGGGGCCAATCAGCTCCTCTATTATCTGGTCTTGGGTAGTGATTCTTCCTATCTTTCCTTCTGGCTCTCTCGCTATACTACATTGGAGATTTAGCATTTCCATCAGCAGTGCATACCGTAGGTGTTCCATTATATACAGTAGAGCCATCTCCAGTTTTTCCAAGTAGGGTCCTTAGGCGACCTGGCGGTCTAGGGGTAAGGTGTCAGACTTCTGTGCTGGTGGCCGGAGTTCAATCCTCGGTCCCGGCACAGATTTATCTGATTACCAAACCCTTCCTTCACCTCTGACAAGACGTGTATTAATCACAACTTGTGAATGTGGGGAATGCCAGGCCT
Source organism: Timema shepardi (assembly GCA_902151425.1). NCBI lineage: Eukaryota > Metazoa > Arthropoda > Insecta > Phasmatodea > Timematidae > Timema > Timema shepardi. Next base: position 23,537 of record CABFVX010005226.1, on the reverse strand, counting down.
CCACTGTGCGCTAACATCGATGTAGTTAATAAATAAAAAGGAATTGTGAAATAGGAGAATAGAGTTAAGAAGGGTAGCACGCCCCAGTTTTTTAAATAGGTACTGGGGTTAGGTCTAGGATAATGTTCAGGTTGTCCCTTTTCACTTAGTTGAATATATATTTTTTGTTAAGGTTATTATTCTAAGAACTGTTTTGTTGTTTATCTAAATTGTATTGACTGATTGTAGTACTAATGTTTTATTTTAACTATGTCTAAATAAACTAAACTAAACCTCCACTGTGGTTCGGATTCCACGTTAAACTGTAGGTCCTTCATTTCATCCCACAATCACCCTACCATTACACATTAGCGTAACTGTGTATAACCCAAACGGGTAGTAAGACGCGGTGCTAATAATAATAATAATAATAATAATGGGTCCCTATAAAGAAAATACATGTTTACACTAGTATGCACCTACTCGCATGTTTCCTTATCTCCACAGTCATGTCATATGTTCATCTGATTTATTTTAGTAATTGTTACACTATTGTCGAACACGATAATTGTGCTCATAGGTTTATTACCTGTGGAAATTACCCTAAATGTTACAGGCATGTGTGAAATATTCCCTCTCATTGAACAGGGTTCTAGCACGCACACGACATCCAGCCTCATGTCCTCTGCGAGCCGGCATATCTCATGGAGCACGGTCACACTTCTCATCGCATTTATCTGGCCAATCCTCAGCTTACTTTCTTCGGTCATTAAGCATTATAGGTGTGAACATCACATCTCGGCCGTTATGATCCAAAGCAGTGCGACCGTGTGTCAACACAACTGTTGGTAAAATTTCTCTTGTCTCCTCTCAAACATCTTTTACACTTTTCTACGCAGGCTGGCATTCTCCGTCGGGAGATTGGTCCAGAGCCTCCTGAGAGTAGGGAATGTTAATGTCTTGCCTTTATCATGTCTTGTTCTCACAATGTGACGTGGGGTATGGTGCAGATTATGCTCTTCCTCCAGTCTGGATAGTTGGAAGGTTTCTTCAAAATCTTGATATATCTTTATTTGCCCAATTGTTGTCTCATCTTCCCCCAGCCCCATTGGTCCCGCCTGTGAGGGGTCGTCCATAAACCATTTAACGCTTTGAGGGGTGGGGAGGAGTGAGCTATAATGTCTACATGCTGTTACATGAGGGGAGGGTGGGGTACATCAAAGTGTTCCGTAACACAGATCTCGTACTCAAATTATAATGTTCATGTGTTCACCTTTGATAAACATGAGTCTAGGAATTGATAAGTTAATTAAAGTAGAATTGTAGATCAATCCAAAATATAATTTAGAAAAGTTGTGTGCCTTGAATAGTTTAAATAACTCTCTATATGATGATAATATGACTATCATAAAAAGTGCACAATATTAAGAAAGATGTCTTCCCTCAGCGTGAAGCATGGTATGTGGGCACTCATAATGTGGCACCACTACAGAAAAGGGCCATCCTACTCAGCACATAGTAGTGCCATCTGGCTCTTACTCAGATCACAAACCTGACATCCATAACATAAATATAGCAGAGGTCTTTCCTCATGAACCCGAGGAATTAGAACTCGACATCTTTATATCTGTATAAATAATAATAATACTCCCTGAAATAATTTATAATCCGGTTTTAAAATGGATTTTAAGAAGTATTAAATATGAATCCCTCCTTTAGTATCACAAAACTTCCATATGAAAAAATGACATTCATTATTGGTGAGAAAAGTTACATAACACAGATTCAGAT
>CABFVX010005226.1:9847-21710 GCA_902151425.1 Timema shepardi | reverse complement strand
AGGCTAAATGTCTACATGGTGTTACATGGGGGGAGGGGGTAAGAAAAAAGCGTTATGTGGTTTATGGATGACCCCTGAGCACTTCGTGGCTGGGACTGCAGGTTACCTTGATCATTTTCCGACGATTTTACCGAGCCATCAGCTAAGCTTTTCTGTCTCTCATTCCCATACCCTTCCTCCATTTCTTCATCTTCTCTTTTCCCCACTCCCAGCATCCTCAGCCCACCCTCGGCACAGATCCATATCAGAGCCCTGTATTCGTTCTGTTCCTACATCTGTCTGCGTTACAACTGAATGTATTTCTTCCTTCATACTCCTCTTTGCATCTTGTTTGTTCTAACTATTCTCACTTTCCTACCCTCTTCACAGACGACTTCAATGGAATCAAGACCTGTATCAATGTATGCATTGTGTAGCCGAGATATCAAGCTGGCCAACGCAGCTACGAAGTCACCTGTTGAACCAAACTTTCCGTTCCAAAGCTCATTTCCCGACCAACTATTCCCGTCCCACGCAAAGGTTGCTACCAGATAATCCCCATTATTTATTTACATTTGGTAGGGATGATGTGATTTGATATATTTCCTCAATGTCTTGAAAGTACTTTTCTAACCCTTCCATTCACAGGAACTCTAGCTTTGAGAGCCTTTCTTCACTTTTGGAAAATCTTTCCGTTGTACTCAGTAAACTCCCCCTAAGTGCCTCATAGAAGATGTCATTCTGAAAATCAGACCCTCCCCATACTCCTAGACCAAACCCCACAAACTGCAAGTGAACCGCTTTCCCCATATTGTTTGATGCTCGTTATGCCTCATGGAATAGTGTCTCAAAGAGAATCTGCATCCTTTTCTTGTAAGCCGCCCTATAAATTACCTGTCTTTTCTTTGCAAGGAAGGTCTTTTCCGACTCTTCTGTCCCTCACTGAAAGTATTTCCTTATGAAGTGGAATACCAGTTAATCACCTTCACTGGGACTTTCCTCAGCTCCATAACTATATTTACACCATTTCACTAGTAATTTTCTAACAAAATCCTCCACTGTCATTCCTACATACAATTTCTTCAGCTTTTCTGGCCCATCTTCCTTCACAAACTGTAAGAAGGCTAAGATAAATGTATATGTCCATGTGTGTATTATTACTTTAGAAGTAGCTAAAAACTTCACCCCTTCCTCCTCCGCTCCTCAGTAATAGTCCATTGTCCACTGTAGACATGAGAACCTTACACCTTTCAATATTTTCCAGAAACTCACCTAGTCAGGCATCTTCCTTGGCTTCATCGTCCCCTAAACTATTCTCTTCGTTTATGTCTATAAGAGATACTCCTACTTTGTCTGTTCTAGCAACACATAGCTCTGTTGTCCTATCTTGATCATTAGTATTGGTCTTTGTTCCATGTATTTTCTCCCTGAACAATTCAGCCCTTTTCTTGTTTCTTCTTAACTAAGATGGAGTCTTGATCTTCTTCTGCCTCTCATTATTTTGTTCTATGCCATTTAACTCTTTAATTTCCTTTAAGATATTTTCTAGTAGCCCCACGATCTGACTTGCCATATCAACATCCATAATCAGTCTGTTCTTGGAGCCTTCTAACTAGCGTCTGATATGTTAGGCATTCCCTGGTGTTAGGGTTTTTACATTTGGCTTTTGCTCCTCCTTTATTCTTATTGGTACATGGGATGCATTTCAATTCCTTCGCTTTGCAATCTTTTTGTACATAGCCCATTTCTCCACAAGCTCCACATACTTCTTGTCCTTCCCTACAGCCTTTCTTTATATGACCAAGATCCCTGCATTGATGACGAGTTATAGCCAGGTAATCTTTGACTGACACCAATCTAAAATCTACATATAATTCATTTACGACCTAAGTTTACCTGGATGACAGCTCGAAATGTTACTAGAAGTAATCCCTAATATATCACTACGCCAACAGCTGACATATATTACTTTGAATGACTGTAATGAAAACAGATGGTAATATATTAATGTGATAGTTAACCAAAGTAATTTAGGCCAATATTATTTATATATTTATTTGAGGACGGTCACAAAGTTTATTAATAGTTTTATTCCACTTAAAAAAATATTCACACCACTTTTACAAAATCTTCTAACGAACATAGCTTCAAAATGGCGACTGACGAATTTAAACTATATGGTTGAACATGACGGTAAACAAGTTTTTTATAATGATGCAGACACGCAGTTGATGAAAATATTTTATTCAGTTAAATATTACAAAATAAAATAAAATTATCATAAAATCATTTATTGTATGTAAAAAAAATTACCGAATTTTCTCTTTTGAAAGAAAATATGATGCCTGTATTAAAAGGTATTGATGTAATTACTATATTACACAAAATCAATAATGTTCCAAAAACTAATAATAAGCATTTTTAATTATGTTTAAAATATTGTTTTGAGTTGGATAAAAAGAAATTTAAAAAAATGAAATATTATGAGAAAACTTAAGATTATTTTAAATGTCATATATAACAGGTATTCAAAGATCTTCACATTTTATAACAAAACTGTGATCTTTTACAAGTGTTGGCAACCCAAAACTTAAACATATGATTTTTGAACTGTCATCCAGGTAAAAACCTATCGTGAACGGACTTTATATTCTATTCTCAAGCATATGGATACAATAGTAGTAAATGCCTTAATAAAAAAAAATGTAGGGGAGGGGGAAATTACTCTTAAACAGTTTTGACTATCTGTAATAGTTGGCCTAGTTGGGGCAACTTCATCCTCAACTCCTAAGCAGAAGAGGCTACAAAAACCTCAAAATAGATTCAAGACGTACAGTGCTTCGGAGACAGGGTATGACAAAGCATCTCATTGGCCAGAGAAAGGGCCATCTCGTATATGCACACAGTCCAGTACAGCTAAGGAACCTCATAGAACAAGAATGCTGTGTGAAATTTGCAATGTGGGACTTTACATGTCCAAAATAAAGAACTGCTTCACAAAATTACATAAGAGGATGGGGAAATGTATTCCCTCACAGAAGCACAGTGGTTTTACTATAAACCTACCTAAAACTGTAGCAATGGTATAAACATTTTATAGTTCCAAATTAACGCGCAGGCTTTTTATGTCATTAAAACTAGATTTTAAAAAAAATGTGTTTAAATTTTCAAATTTTAATTTCCTGGGCTAATTTAAAAAAAAAAAAATACCAAAATCCTGTAAAACAAACTATTAACAAGAAACTGCTTGTCTTGTCATTTCCTATGATAATAAATATAGTAGTATTGAAAAAAAAACCTGTAAAAGCTTGTTGCCATGTCTGTGATCTTCCCGTCACGAGCTGAAGCTCTGAAAGATTTGCTGTTTTATTAACTTTGCCCAAAAACATATCACAAAGTGTAGTTGGCAACACAAGCTGCCGTGCACTCAGAATATTCCCGCTGATGTTAACTTAATAAACTAGAAGGATCCACTGCAGTGGCCACGTGGTCTAACACACTACTCTCATTTTGTACTAGTGTCAAAGACAGGGTGATTTGGGTGTGAATCTCTGTCGGTTGTAGTGAGGGTGGTTTTTAGAAAATGGTTTCTCTCTCTCTGTATATATATAAAGATAGAGAGAAACCATTTTCTAAAAACCACGTCTCCTAGATTTATTTTTACCGAGTCTTATACTTATTTTTATTTTCACAAATGAGTTAAGGGTGAAGAAGGTTGAATTTAGAATAAGTTAACCTGCATTTGTGTGTGGCTGTGTGTGTGTATATATATATATATATATATAGCCACACACATTATATATATAAAGAGAGAGAAACCATTTTCTAAAAACCACCATATATATATATACACAGCCACACACATTATATATATAAAGAGAGAGAAACCATTTTCTAAAAACCACGCTCCTAGATTTATTTTTACCGAGTCTTATACTTATTTTTATTTTCACAAATGAGTTAATCTTATTCTAAATTCAACCTTCTTCACCCTTAACTCATTTGTGAAAATAAAAATAAGTATAAGACTCGGTAAAAATAAATCTAGGAGTATGATTTAAACTATGAATCTGAGACAAAATGTCATATTTTTAAATAAATAAGCAGGAAATTCAAACCAAATGTAGAAAGAAATATAATGGTCACAAAATTTACTTAAATACATTTTAAAGCCAAATAAAATACATTTATTAAAGGTGTATAGTAGCAGTAATAAACATTTTCAAACTTAATAAAAATACATGATTTAAACTATTCAGAATATTGTTATCAATTCAGCCAACAGTTTAAATATAAGTTTAAAAAAAGTTCACATCAAATAAATAAAAATATAGATTAAAAGATCATATTTATAATTCATAATAAATACTCATTATTTTTAATCAAATAAATAAATAATATATGTTAAGAAAATAATTTTTCTTGTTCATATTTTAGTCAAGTTTAAATCCATGGAAACCAAACTTTCTTTGTAATTATAAATAATTGAGAACAATACTTATCTCCTTGCCAAATCCAATGGTTATCTATTCTATAATTAACACCAATTTCATATTGACTTGTTGATTGTTGAATTTTTTTGTTAAAATATATATATTCTTTATACTTATTATGTATTTTAAATAAGTATTATAAACATAATAACGATGATTTAAAGCATAACTTTCCTACACCAAACTGAAAGAAAAGTGTTGAAACTAACAAATATATCACACAACTCCATAGCTCACATTTTAATATAACTCATGGGAAAAAACTGGTAATCATACCCTTCTATCATCTGAAAGATTTTTTTTCTATGTTACCATTATTATTAAGAATCAACCATTAAAAATAAAAACCTACTGATTAAAAATAAATATTTACCCAGTAATTAACTGATTGGACTCTGAAATAGAGTGAGTAAATTGTATTGTTTGATTAGTTTCGCTTGGAGTTATTTTTGACACTGACTTCAATCTTAAGTTTATTACTTTCGCTCAACCCCTTGTAGAGAGAAGTATTGTGAACATTAAAAAAATAGAACTCGAGACGTTTCATGACACCTTGAAATAAAAAAAAGTGTTTTTTGTGAGGCCATATCTCTGTATCTTGGACCATTTTGCCGATCGAGCTAAAACTTGATATCTAGGGATTTTATAAGGGGTTTTTGGAATTAGATATAGAGGGTGTATTTTAAATGGTTTCAAATATTCTAAAGCCGTATACCTATCCACCAAACATTAATAAAAGTCCATATAAACATGGGTTTAAAAACGTTTAGTTTCTGAGGAAGTAGGAATTTTTGTTTTGTTTGAACAATAAACAATCCAACAGAAGAATTAATGCAACTAAACAAAACAAAGTATAATTATTATTATTATTAGCACTGCGTCTTACTACCTGTTCGGGTTATACGCAACAAAGTATAACAGAAACATAAAAAGACAAAACATTTTATTATAAAGACTGTTCAAAATGGTGTCTATGTATACTCTTCCCATGCTTTGTCTACTCTGTTGAGTACACTTGAGGTGTTAAATATTAGCTCACATTGATTTACGATACGGTCTATTAAAACTTCAACATCAGCCACAGAAGTTGTCTCAACAATGGACTTTACTGGCTCCATTGGGTTTGAATCCCCCAAGACCAATCATTCTTTGAGAAAAACTTTTAATTACCCTGGACCCATACTTATTTGGACTTTTCTTAGTGTTTGGTGGAAGAAAGTATGTACACCCCTAGAATATTTGACACAGAAAACATCCTGTACAGCCCTAAAGATAAAGGACGTTTAGTGAAGGGTAAAAAGAGGAAATAAATTGATTTTGTAAATCTACTCTAACAGTTTTGATTACATCTTTTATCCAGACACTGTTTAACATTTTAAACAAAATGATCATTTTCATTTTCCCAGGAAAATGTGTTTAAGGGCACTTTAGAGAAGCAGAAATTTCCAATTTTGATCAAATATCTGCAAATATTTGAGATATAAATTAACTTATCACTCTAAATTTGTAGTATTGTTAAAATTTAAAATATCTTAATCTGGAATATACTTTTATAAATTTAATAGTTTCTGAGATATTATTACATTTAAGTTCTTTGGGGTTTCTGAAACAGTGCATATTATTTCATTTTACAAATTTTATAAGTTTTGAGTAAATGTCTCTATTTTAAGATCAAAGAGATAGAAAGTCTGTGCGCTGAATAGTAATCCAACACTTAAATTACCAACAAGAGACTTCTTTGGTTTTATGGATCACAGAAGAATTAAAAAAAAAACCTTTTGTTAATTATAAATTAATAGATATGATATTGTTAGGTTGTTCATTTAAGAACCAGAACCAATTTAGATTCCATAAAAGTTGATCCATGATTTTTACTATAGTTAGATTTAAAATCTATTTTCTTAATTAATACAATGATTCATATCAAGATTGCATAAAATAGTTTACAATCTTCCAAGCTTAAATTTTACCTGAATAATTTATTTATTTAGTTTTAAAATGAGCTAATTTATTTTTTAAAATAAATATTCTCATTTGACATGGTTATGATGGTGATCAGAAGGTTTAAGGGTAGAACCAAGAGTCAAGAACCGGACTAATTAACTGGCATAGAAACTGGTAACGTTTTAAAACGAACCCATGACTATGGAACCTAATTGTACAATAAATATATATATATATTTTATTTACTTTCTAAAAAATGTTTACGTGTTTCCTCCGACAGGAAATTAAACAGGATTCTAAGGTGTATAACTGTTACAACTTGAATAGTTCTTCAACCTGTTTTCTAGTGTCTTCTGGACTTGTCACTGTGTGTCCTATTGTTCTAGGATCATTGTAGATCGTATGGTCATTGCCTCCTGGGCTGGTTTTGTCACCAAAGAAATGAATTTCATCAAACTGTTCATCGTGAACATGTCTCAGACAGTAAGTCTTGTCCCATCCTTTGGGATAAACATCAAAGCTAATTTGACCACCTGCAATTTCACAAATAAAATGTAGGATTATTTTGCTATGAATTCTAATGTGTAGACCTACTTTTATTATGGTGACCTGGCAGTCTAGGGGTAAGATGTCGGACTTCTGTACTGGGGATTCGGGGTTCAAACCTCTGTCCAGCAGAGATTTATCTGATTGCCAAACCCTTCCTTCACCTCTGACAAGATGTGTATTAATCACAACTTGTGAATGTGGGCAATGCCAGGCCTCCACCGTGGTTCGGATTCCACGTTAAACTGTAGGTCCTCCATTTCATCTCACAATCACCCTACCATTACACATTAGCGTAAGTGCGTAAAACCCAAACGAGTAGTAATAAGTTACTAATAAGTCTAATATTTATTTTTACTTCTGTCTTAGCATACAAATAAGAAAATGATTGTTTGTAGTGTTTTTAATCCTTATTGAAATGAATTTAATAGTTTATTGTAAAAGAAGGAGGGGGGGAGGGGGATGGAATAGCAATCCCCCTCCCAGCCCTCAATATTATCACCAATTTTAATTCACTTAATATTTTAGCATAGCGTCTTACTACCCTTTCGGGTTATATACACATGTAATAGTTACACTAATTGGTTAAGGGATGAGGAAGGTTGACTTTAGAGGAAGTGTACCCACATTTGAGTGAAGGGAGACTGGGAAACTTTTTTTTTTTAAATCATTCTCATTAAACCTGATCGAGATTTGAACCTTGATCTCCCCGTCATTTCAAATCCAGTAAATTTTATGACCACAAAATGTAATTTAACTATCTCAGATATTTTTAATGTAAACCCTAATCTGTGATGGAAATAAAAGCAGAAGATAAACATAATTGTGTATTTTTAGTTTAAATATTTTTTTCTTTCGTGAAGCTTTGTAATTATCAAACCCAGAATTTCACTTTTGAATCGAACTAAAGCGAAAGAATATAAGACGTCAAGTCGAAATTTTTGAAGCTTCCCACACTCCTATAAGTTATTAATAGAATATTAATTCTTCAAAATCATAATATTACTTTAGCACTTATTTGATGAAACGCTTAGAAATACACATGCACAATACCGTCAATATTAACTATTTTTAGAATATAGAGTCCATTGATAATGTTAGATGAGTAGTTATAACTCATAAATAAATATATATATACTGTGATTACATAATTATATAAGATGTTGTTATAAACATAAAATCACAGCATATTATATACACATTTATAGGCTTAGGCCGAAACCATTACACGATTAGTACGAGGCACGTCCAGAAATTAAAAGTACTCTATTTTCTATTTTAGAAAAAAAATTGTATCCAAAACAAAATTACAGGATTTTGTTGGTATGTATGTCAGTTATTTCTCCATGTAGCCGCCTTCCCGTTCTATGCAGGCTGTGAGCCGTGACACAAGCTTTTTGATGCCCTCCTCAAAGAATTCTCCCGCCATCTCCTTCTTCCAGTTCAGGACCTCTTGTTTCACCTCCTCGTCGGTTGAAAATTTGTTTCCACCCATGTGAGTCTTCAGGGAGGTGAAAAGATGAAAGTCTGAAGGCGCCAAGTCAGGGGAGTATGCGGGGTGGTTCAAAATGTCCCAACCGAATGAGTCCAAAAGCACCTTAGTGGCGTTGGCCATGTGTGGGCGGGCGTTGCCGTGCTACAAGCGCACTCCCTTCATTAACATTCCCCTCCGTTTGTTTTGAATTGCTCTCTTGAGCTTTTTTTAGGGTCTCACAGTATCTTTCTGCATTACTCGTCTCCCCCTGAGGCAGAAATTCGATCAAAATGATCCCTTTTCGATCCTAAAACATAGTGGCCATGATTTTTTTTTTTGTCCAAAATTGAGGTTTCGAATTTTTTGGCAGATGGGGAACTGGTGTGCCGCTACCGTGATGACTGTCTTTTTGTCTCAGGAGTGTAATGAGCCACCCAGGTTTCATCTCCAATCACAATCGAGCTCAGAAATCTTCACCTTCCAATTCAAATTGCTCAAGAAACTCGCGAGCACTAGTGACCCTATTCACTTTGTGCTGCTCTGGCAGAAGTTTTGGGAACCATCTTGCGCACAATTTTCGGAATTCCAGCGTTTTTTTAATTGTTTCGTGTAAGAGAGATCTGGAGAGTTGTGGAAACATCGCAGAAATTTTATCCGCTGTCAATCGGCGGTCTCCAAGAATAGTTTTCTCGATTTTTTGCACTATCTAATCAGTCAAAATGGAAGGTCTTCCACACCTCTGATTGTCATGAACATTCGTTCTACATTCATTAAACTCACGACACCACTTAAACACGTTCGTTCGGTTCATAACACCTTCGCCATAAACAGTTTTGATCCGTGAAAAAATTTCAGTCGGTGTTTTTCCTTTAGTGAGAAGAAACCTGATGACAGCGCGCACCTCGCACTTGGCGAGATTTTTTATAAACCTATTTCACACAAACGGACACTACAAGGCGAGTTTTCATACTAACCCGCCTGTGGTGTTCAGAAGAACCCTCACCACTATTCAGTGTTGCCAACCTTGGGAAAAAAAATTCTCACAGCACAAGCGGGCAATTAGTACTCTTACTTTCTGGACATGCCTCGTAACTTGAAAACTAACACTTTAATGGAAAAGTAAATACTCACTAGCTAAATAAAAACAAACTATATAATAGTTTCTCACGTTTTGAAAATAATGTCACTCAGGTGAACTCCACCGGACTTCAGACAAACCTCAACACGTTGTCCATCACTTTCCTCAGCGTAGATCGTCTAATTATTTCCACCCCATCCTGTATATCATTTTACCTCACTATAATGAAATACTTGCCTAAGAAAAAGAATCAATTGACTCAACCAAAATAAACCCTTTCCTGCTTACCTATACTGAACACCAAACCCAAGTCGGGAAACTTCTCCTGCAAACTTTTGACAAACTTTTCCCTTATTTTGTTTTCCTTGTCAAACAGCTCAAACTCCTCTCGCTCTTCTTGACTGCAGCTGCGGCCAACCGGCGACACGTTGATCAGACCGGTGCGGAATTCGATGAAGGTTCCTCTTTTACAAGGAAGGGTTATGTTGGACATGTATTTCAGGGCATAGTTAATGAAGACCTGGAGTTTATTCTCGCCGATATAGTCCTGGATATTCTGCATAGCAACACAACATACAGATATAATGTTATGGTTCTAGATGCTCTGAGCAACAGGTTAATGCATCACAATCCTGCTTGTTGAGTGATAAATATATATAGTTCCATTTTTTATTTTATTTTGTGCACCAAGTCTTACTACCACTATTCACATACTTCTGGGATTAAACGACTAATGGCCAAATAATGTGGAGGAAGAACAAATGACAATATTTCTCAATTCTCACTCATTTCCTGCATGACAAGCAAGAAGAACTAGCTGATATGGTAAAACCTTTTATAATATCCATCATAAAGTACTGCCTATCAAACCTTTCAAGTTCCAACACATAACAGAGAAGTGATAGACCTTAGTATACTATAATTTGGTTAAATCATTATAATTTTCAATGTTTAAATAAATATGAAAATACATTTATGATGCGAAAGTTGAAATTAATATTACTAGACAATTTTTTTTTCTTCCTATATTGAAATTTCGATACTGATACTTACTGTTATCAATACTTTACTTTCGATACTATTACAGTATCAATATTTTTCTTCCGATACCACATCCCTACCTATTCATCCTTAGTTTGATTAACATTTAACAGAAATGGTAACAATTCAGTCAGATATTGATCACTGCTTTGGTAAATAGATAATATAATTAGGTGTTTCTAAACGTTTTATTAGGTTTTGTGAAATTTTAGAAATAATTTTTCTCTGAGCTTCCAAAACTGTGCTGAGCATCCTTTAATTCAAAAATTATTGCTTAAAATTCATTCACGTACCTGTTTTCCTAAGAATGATCCATTTTTGTAAGCTATCAATCCATTTTCAGCAAATACATAGTCGAAATTGGTTAAAACTGCACAAACAAACATATTAGTTTAGTAAATGTATGAAAATGTCTCCTTTTTGTGGTTTTCTAAAGTGGTGGAGTTGTTCAAGTTAGTTATGTATGATTAGACCATTTTTAATTCATAAGGTTTACTTTTAGGCTACTTTTAGGTACCAACCAACTATCATGCTAGGAGAGGCAATAAATATTTAAAAATACCTAGTAAAATTTATCATAATATATGGACTCATATTAACAAAATCAAATTCAGACCACTGGTAGGCAGGATTGCCATACATCCTCTTTGTTCCGGATATGTACCCTTTTTAAGGTGTAAACTACAAATGTCCAAGTTCTGGACCAGTGATGTTTCCAACCATTATTATTAATTAGAGATAATTTAGACCAGAGCAGAATTCACCTTTTAGTCCATAGCAATACATTTTATCAACCTGCCCCGAATAAATCCAATACATATAGACATCCTGCAATATAATAGATTTAAAACACCTTACTATGTCTAAAATATGTGCTTTTCTCGCCCTATAGTCTCGGCCAACAACCATCACACAACTGGTGCACATCAAATAATTCAAATAGAAGACTGACACTCATTGGAAAACAAATCACTCCAATGAGGTGATATAGACATTCGCAAATTGGTTTAGCTGGCTGACAGACAAACCTCACGCGATCTTAACTGACAACTCACCAGAGTTCCAGTCTACGTGTCTAGGTGACATGTTGTAATAAAAAAAAAATATAATAATAAAATAAAATAAAAGTTTTAAAAGAAAAAAAATATTTTCTTTATCTATATAATTCGTGTTTTTGTTGGGCGACACCCCTGGTATCTAAGGGGGAAAATAATAATCAAAAGAAACAATACATTTACCTCGGCTATAAACTCAGTGGCACAACGACTCTCAACCTCGAGACTACTGGGTAAACTTAAAACTAAAAAA
>CABFVX010005225.1:18416-49670 GCA_902151425.1 Timema shepardi | reverse complement strand
GGGGGGGGGGGGGGGGCTTAAGCGGGGCATTCAAACCTTAACCTTCAATCTAAGATTGCAAATATATATTATTATTTTTCAAAACATAAAGCGTAAAACAATAATATGAGCTGAAGATATATCAAATGACAAGCTAAATTTTAAGGTTAGCCCTATTATTTGATATTAAAAAGGATTATCATTTAAAACATTAAAAATTCCCTTTAATATCACGAATGTAAAAAAAAAAGTACAGAAATAATTATAACATCAATACATTAATGCATCAAAGTAAATTATATTTTTAAATATGCCACTGCAAATGGTATTAAAAGATTATAGTCATGAGCAAATTAAGAACAAATTAAATAAAACACACAAAACATATAGTTTTAAAAAAAAGAAGTACAGTAGTTTCTAAGATTATGAAAAAGTGTAAAGCTAGAAGAAGAAAAACTTTAGTAGTATTTTTAGAGAGTAAACCAGGCAGTGTGTACTTGTGTGCTTGTGAACATTTTTATAAAAATTATTAATAATACTTTGGCATATTCAGTGGTGTAGGAAAGTTTTATAATGTTGGGTGGTTGAGAGAGTAAAATCACACAAAAAAGTTGGCGCAAATTGCTAGTAGACCAATTTTACCGCAAGGGTTTTCAGTGTTTCTAAATAAAACACAATGAAAAGATAAAGAAACAGGTTTTCCATATTTTAGCTGTAACCGCCTTAACTAACCAGGAAGCGTGATAAAAAGTCAAGGAGTTACAAGAGAATAACAGTATTTGTTTTATTTGTAATAAAAAAAATTGATAATACATAAATAGAATTACAAATGTAGAAATATTGTTTAGTTTATAAAGTTGAAGTTCGAAGTTCAAAATAATATTTTATAAAATATTTAAGATTGCATAAGGTCCCAAATAAGAAACATTAATATAAACATAACGTCCAATAAATATTAAAACAAACAAGAGTTTGAAGTTTAAGACTTCGATGTAAATATATTTTCCCTAGGTATAAAGTGTAAGACGTTAATACACACATATTTCCAACTTTAAAGCGAAAATAAACTATGGTTTAACGTGAGCTATTTTATGTAAACACATCGTCCCAAGAAAATTTACGTGGCTCTAAAGTAAAGACTTTAATACCGAACATGGCGTCCATACTAACACATATCAGTCACCCAACTACCTAAGCCATGATAAATGACGACACGGCGGCAATATACAAAGCTACAGGGTAACTAAAGATGAGGAAATTAATATAACACCAAAGCATTACAATATTAAAGATATATATAAATACCATAATATCCACCGAGCCCGCCAATCCCTAACGTAAGTAATGAGTTTATAAAAGCTTGCCAGCCTCCCGAGCTAACGATCTGACAAATGGCGCACAAGAGCCGTGAGAAATACAATATGACAAAAAAAAGGATGTCTTACAACCCCAACCAAGTTAACCTGTATCTTACAATAAACAAACTTAAGAGTTAAGATTAGGCACCCCGTCTATGCATGGTGCCCAAAGAGATAGACTACTACCAAAACCTATACAAATTTACAATGGCCATCTCCCTTTGTACCTGCTTAAGGTGACGAAGGTAACCATAGTTACGTACAACAAGTCAAGTTCCCAATGTAATAAAGCATAAAGATTGCAGCCAAGGCTGGTCTCCCAGAAAAATGTCCATCTGCACAAGTTGCAAACGATATAACAAAGGTGGCAAGAGCGCAACTCTAAATTTGCCCACTTGCGACGAGAAAGCAAAGTTCACCCATGAACATAGATTTGGTTCCCCAAACAATCAAACCATAATAAATCGTGACCAGAGATATATTCCACGGCCACAGCCCAAAGGAACCCATCCTAAAATTAACAATTAAATTTAATCCGCCAAAACCAATAATTTAGAAAAGATTTCCCCATCCCATGCCGAAACAGAATTTAGAATAAAGCAAATTAGTCTAAGTTTAATCCGGCGCTCTCACCTCAGCAAACCAGTGACACAATGAGTAACCATGTAAAAGATACATCGCAATATATAGACGATACAAATACCAGACATACCCACAGTGAGAGGGAAAGAGGGAGGGAGAAAATTGAGGGGAAGAGGGGAGACAAGCAGCACTTAGGAGGGATAGCGGTGACTCTAAGAGCTGCAAGAAAATCCGAGAACCATCCAGGCGGCTGAACCGGAAACTACACTGTTCAGGTTGTTGTCTCACTTTGTTTATGGGTGGGGCTTCTATCACGAGCGGATTGTTGGGCGGTATCTCCATTTAGTCCGTGGGATTGAGCTGTAGGGAGAGGATGTCACGGCACGTGTGCTCCAATGTTTATGTTCAGCAAGGCAGATGGTGAGTGTACTACCATTTGATTGAGTTAGTTGCTCTTTTTGTAACATCTTTATATAGCCATGTATCTCTTATTTACCTTGAAAGGTAACAAACAGGTCTACAATGTTCATTCCACTTTGATGAATGTGTGTGCAAATGTTAATTATTGTTTTTAAGTTCTACGTTTAACACCATGCTTAAAAATGATAGCATTTCAAGGTTAGGACAACAGCTTAGAAGAAAAGCCACCCTTATTAGCTAGGAGGAGGGATGAGAAAAAAAAAGGGGATGGATTAAATCACATACAGAAAGCTATCACCAGTACATATATCCGAGATTTTAACCTCAATTATGTATCCGTAATTGGTAATCCAGTTTATTGCAAGCCTGAATTCTTAAACTGTACAACTAAAAGTGCTGGTTATAATAGATCAAGACAAGTGTTTTATTTCAACACTTAGTTTCAGTTGCGAAGCAATGGATTTTATCGAGGTGTACAGTTTCTGCTAGGGGTGTGTGAGTACTCAAAAATACTAATCAGGATCAGCGGCTTGAGACCGACTCGAAGATTTTTACAAAACTAAAAAAATTTGAGAACTTGGGATGAATAATCATTTATTCGAAAATGCCTATTTTCATTAATTTTATTCAATTTTCAGATATTTTATCGCAAATAAAGTCCCTTAGTACTTCTTTTTATTTAGTTTTAAAAAATGTATAATTATATTAAATTTATTTAAAAATTTGATTTTGTGGAATTATAAATTTCACTAAAAAATGTAATTCTAAAAAAAAGGTACTTATTTATGGTTTATGAAATATTTATTGTACAAATAATGCTCTATACTACTCGAACTCAAAAATAAACTTTTATCTTTTCATTCAAACTAGGCTCGAATTTGACGCTGAGCAAAAAATTCCTACTCACACACCCCTAGTTTCTTCAAACTTAATCACTGTCGAACCAAATGGTCTTGTCATCTCAATTAGACCAAAAAATAATAATTGGATAGAAAATACCATAGGTATAGTTTTAAATAGTTTTGTATGCCCTATATTCATACCTCACTTGATTACTTATTGTTGTGTCCATGTTCCTTCCTTCACCGCTATTTGAAGAAATTAATTAAGTATATCAATCACCCAAATTTAATAGAATCGGAACCTTTTTTCAACAATACATTTTACCTGAATTGGTGGGCACACAATCAAGCTCATTTAGTCTGTTTCGCCAATGAAGGGGCGATAGAGTTTGGAAGTCTAGCCAGGTGTACTAAAGATTTCATAAATAATACCTACTTTGGTGGCTGCGTGATCTGACATGCTACTCTCGCAATAGACTAGACTAACGATGACGGGAAGATCAAAGTTTGAATCTCGGTTGGATGAACTGAGGGTGTTTTTTCCAAAATGATGTTCCACTCTCACCCCACACAAATGTGGGTACACTGTTTATAAATGTAACTTTCACAATTCCTGAAATCACTAGCGGAACTAGTACATAAGCGCATAACTCAAAAGGGTAGTAAGACTTAGGGCTAAAAATTAAAAATAATAATAATAAATCCATAAATAATTTCCCAATCTCCCTTTAAGAAAACACAAGTATGTTTCCTCTAAATTCTACATTTCTCATACCTAACCCAGTAATATAGTTAATGTATGTGTATATAGCCCAAATGAGTATTAAGACGCAGTGAAAAATATATAAAAGCCTTATTTAAATTATTTAGAATTATTTTTTAATCTATGATAGATTTTTATAAAATGACCATATCTGTGATCAATGAGGGTATATGCTTCATATGATGGGCGATAATTAAGAAACTTTTGTTTGTATTCTGTTGAGGTCTAAAATGTATATTTTAATTGGAAACGAATCAATTGTAGTTAACTCAATTTAGAGTTAGCTATATTCAGATTTGTTTGATTCCAGATCACTGAAATTGAAAGGTATATTTTAACTAATAAAGGACTTTTAGGTTAGCGGGGCATTGAGTAATAAAAGAATATGTCAACACTTTATAAAAACATCTTGGTACCCTAGTATATTTTTATTAAGTGATTTTAATCCACATTAGTGACCATGCAGGCTAAGGCTTCTATCTTATACAATCTAGTTTGCCGATCACTGAGAGGTCGAGTTTTAAATCCTAGCCAGGTGTGCTCAGGAACCTAATTTCCTGAAGAAAAATTCAGCTTTTCCCATGCAAATGTGGATACATTTCTTCTAAGGATAATTCTTTTTTCATATATTTGTGCCCTTAACAAACTTATACAAACATTTTTCTTTCAG
The DNA here is from genome assembly GCA_902151425.1 of Timema shepardi. Lineage (NCBI taxonomy): Eukaryota > Metazoa > Arthropoda > Insecta > Phasmatodea > Timematidae > Timema > Timema shepardi. Next base: position 45,056 of record CABFVX010005225.1, on the reverse strand, counting down.
TATGTGCTACTTATACATTATTTATTTTTAAGTATCTACATGTAGAAATTCTAAGCGATTCAATATTAAGTTAAATGAGTAAATGTGTCCTCAATAAAGGCACAATATTTAACTAACAAAAATATGTAGTATTTGAGATGAGATATTTTTTTTAAAAAACTGGCCTATTCACAATTTAAAACTAGTTTAAAAATTTAGAAATTAATGTCATTCGTTTAAAATAATGTAGACAACAGAAGATATATTTTTTAAATTCAAGACACTCCTCACATTTAGGCTAGTAGTAGTTGGGACATTATGACTATAGCGGACTGCTAACAAATTGTCATACCCATCATAGATTCAAACTAAAGAGAAGTAGAGGTCCACAATAATGTGTAGCAAACTTGGACAACACAAAGCTGATCATAATGTCCAAACATAGTTTAATTGTTTTGCTCTACATTTAGAAGGTGGATATTAAATGTTTAGCTATTTAGGAGTGTGCAAAGCTTTAAAAGCATTCAACTTATCTCTGAGTATTCGTCAGCTTTAAGTTCGCTCCAAAAACAAAATTTTGACTTTGGCAAATACAAAGTTTCTTCAGTAAACAACCATAAACTGTTTCCAGCCTGTGTCTGGGTCAGTTTAGTAAAATTCCTCCTTTTCCCTCTGTCCTTCCACCATTCTTCTCCTCTCACCTGCACACTTTATGTTATCTGCTCCTTGTATCTCTTTCTTGGCCTCCCTTGCAGTCTTTTTCCTACATATTTCATTTCCATAAAACAACTAAACAGCTAAATTAAGTATTTTTCAATTTTTGTCATTGTTTTGTTTCATAAAAAACAATTTTATGTTTTCTTGAGTAAAATATGTAGTAATCGAATTTTATTTTGTGATAATAGCTTGAATTATTTATTATCAGCTTGAGCCAAAAATATGTTAAACATAATCGCAATATAATATTGTTTATTTAGTGTCTAGTGTCAGGATAATCGAGATGGTAATGAGTGATAGAGGAAAATAGGTAGAGGCGATACAAATGTATGCCTCTTAAGTGGAGTGCCTAGCTTAAGAACAGGACCAGTTTGAGGGAAATCTAGAAAGGCATATGGGAAACAATTGGTAGGTAGTAATAGGGAATCTTAATGCAAAAGTACGAAAAGAGAGAGGAGAGTTTGATGAAGTGTTAAGGAAAGAAGAATAAGGAGAGAGAAATGAGGACGATAAACAGCTTTTGGAGCTATATGCAAGAAATAAAATTAAAGTGACAAACACCCGGTATAAAAAGGAAAGAGAAAGCCACAAGAACACTACATACAGTTGAGATGGGGAGCAAAGGTTGGTGATAGAGATGAAGAAATGAAAATACAGAGCATAAACATCAAGGTAATACCAAGTGTGTCCTTAGATATTGAACACAGGTTGTTGGCGGCAGACATAATTGGGATTAGAATGTAGGAGAGAAGTAGTAAGACAAGAAAGAAGACTAAGGGTATGGAGGCTAAAAATTGAAGAGAAAATATAGCTATTCTTAAGAAAGGCAATAAAGAAGCTTAATGCCCAAGGACAAGTTGCAAAGTGTAGAGGTGGAATAGGAAATATTTAAGGACAGTTTAATGAGAGCTGTAGAGGTGGTTTGTGGGAGGACAAGTGATAAGAGGAAGTGGAAAGAAACACGCTGGTGGAATGACCAGGTGAAGGAAGTAGTGGAGGGGGGAGAATAAAGCATTTAGAAGGATTTTTAAGAATAGTAAAGAGGAAACTGAGGAAGAGTATTGGGAGAAGGAGAAAAGAGCGAAGCGAGTGATACACAAAGCCAGGATGGGTTGGATGCAAAAATGGGCAGAAATTCTGGAAAGGGACGTGGAAGGAGGTAAGAAGGTAATAAACCGGAGGTAATATAAAAGACAAGTTAGAATGATGGATGAAGAAGGAAGAATGTTGAATATAGAAGAGGAAGAATAGAAACTAAGGATGAGATATTTTGAGATGTTCTACCCCGATGAAGAAAGGGATGATATTGAAACAGAGGAGCAGGAAGAAAAAGCAAAGGAGGTGGAAAGAGGTCCTACATGTAAAGATGTGGAGAATGCATGAAAGATGATAAACAAGTAAAATTACCCGGTATGGACGAACTGACTGTGAAAATGATAAGATTTGCAGGTGAAGCAATTATACAACAGTCCTATAGGGCACTGGGAGTGATTTGGAAGGAAAACAAGGTACTTAAAAACTGGGAAAAAGGGTTATAATACCAATCTTCAAGAAATGAGACAGGAAGAGGTTTACAAATTATTGGGGGATAACGCTTATGTGCCATTCTACAAAAATATATGAGTAGTAGATACTGGAAAAGAGAAAAAGAAATAAAATGAAAAGAATGTGGAGAGAGGAACAGCAAGGGTTTAGAGAAAACAGGGGTATAATTTTGACCTTTGCCAACCGACAGCTGATGGAAAGGAGGTATGAATTTGGGAAATACTTGGTAGTGGTATTTATGGTTTTGTAGAAGGCATGGTAGAGCATGGATAAAAATATAGTTTGTAAAGCGATGGAGGAGGCCGAAGTGAAAAGAGGAATTGTAATTAGAGGGAAAAGCATGTATGTAGATACAGGAGTTGTGTTAAGATAGAGTGGTTCCACTACTATTTGTAATGGTGATGTAAATGGTTATGAATAAAGTGGTAGAAAAACTTGGGGAGGAAAGAATTAAAGCCATTATGATTGCTGATGATTTGAGGCTATGTGGGGGAGAAGTAAGAGGAAGTAGAGGAACAGCTACGAGAATTTAATGAGGAAGTAAGAGTGTGGAATAAAATTTAGCATGGCGAAGTATAAAGTGATGATAATGAAAAGAAAGAGGGTAAGGCCTAGTAAAGATATAAAATCGGATAGAGTAAAGCTAAGTAAAGTAAAAAAACATAAAATATCATGGAAACGTGATTAAGGCGAAAGGTGGAAGTAGAGAGGATCTAATGAGAAGAAAAAAGCAGGGAGAGGTGTTCTATAGGTATGTAAGAGACCTGCTATAGAGCAGAGAAATGCCCTTGATGTGTAAGGAAGTGTTGTAGAGGGAGTACTTTGTACACATTGTCACACATGCACCAGAAACATGCACAATGAATGTAAAAGAGACTAGGAAAGTGGAGGAAATGAGAATTAAGTTTGTGAGAAGCATGTTAGCTATCACAAGGTGAAACAAGATTAGGATTTAAGCTCTCCAGGAACAAATGAGGGTAGAGGAAGTACATGAGATAGTAGAGGAAGTAAGACTGAGATAATATGAGCATGTAATGAAGATGGAGATGTCGAAAAATCAAGAGAAAAGGGTGGAAATTAAATCTGTAGGGAAAAAACCGCAAGAGAGGCCAAGAAAGAGATGGGAGGAGCAAGAGTAGATAACAGAAATTGTGCCAGTGAGAGGAGAATAATTGAAGCAATTAAAGGAAGAAGAATGGTGGAGAAAGATGGAGGTATTTTACTCAACTAACCTGGCCCCAGACTGTAAACATTTGATGATGTATATGATAACACATCTATATCTTTTTATTTTCAACATGAAACAATAAAAAATAATATAAGTTCTTTTATTTGACTTTGGGAATATTTCTTATTGTTTGATTTGGCATCGCTTAAAATTGAAATATTGGACTTTGTACACCCTTTTCATTTCTAGATTCATATCTATACGGGTTGAGTTTTAACTTATGTTACAAAAGCTAGGAGCAAATTCCTTGTGAAAAACTAGAAAGAAAATGTGTATAAAGTTTTGCTCTTAAGTTATTACTAAGGGAGCAATGAGCCCTTGAAATCCATGTACTTAAAACTAAACCACCATTTTATAACAAATTAACAAATACGTATGATAACAGTAACTGAAGAGAAGTATGAACTTTTATTACTCAATATACAGTATGTAACCCTACAACAGCCCTTGTGCAAACATCAGTGTCTTATTACTGGCCACCAACATCCAGACAGCACTGACATCGCCGGAGTCTGTACTGTCACACTCTTATAAACATGCCTGGTGTGTTTCAGACACTGTTCTACGATGCGACAATTTGGGTATAAATGTTGAGTTCGCGTTTCACAGGTGTACTGTACACAGCAATTTTGATGCGGCCCCACAGAAAGAAATCCAGAGGATTCAGGTCTGATGAGTGTGCTGGCAATGGTGGCCCTTGGTGGCTGTGTGGCAAGGTGAAAGCATTTGATTTTCAACAGCTCATTGCTCCCTTAGTAACGACTTTAGAGCAAAACTTTATTCACGTTTTTCACCTACTTTTTCATAAGGAATATGCTACTAGCTTTTGTAATATAAGTTAAAACGATCATGAGAACATAACCTGAAAAATAAATTTTGACAGTAATTAATCGAAAAGTTATAGTATTAGCAAAATTACATTTAATGTAAAAAAGAGAATCCATTATGGAAAAGTTACTAGTTTAGTTTATAACAGTAGTAAACTGTTAAAGAAAATGTTTTACCTGTTTATAATTTTTGTGTTTGATTTACATCAATTCAATTTTTTTTTAAGAAATGTAAGTCTGGAATTTTAAAAACATTTTTATATTTTATCAATAAAGAAAACCTTTTATACCAAACCAATTATTGAAGGCAGCCCTTTTCCTTGAAGTCAAACTCTTTTATTAAATTTTATTGATTTGGTAAATTCTTCAATAAAAAATGTGCAGATCTTCACTCATTCAACAATAACAGTGCAATGCATGTAGGTTAAGTTAAGAGAGTATTATGACTTAAAGTCTGCGAGCTTGGATATGTTCATTCAATTCAAACTCGAGTAGAGTATTTCAAAGTTTCCACATCCAAGAATATTCATGATTTTAAAATGAATATATTTGTTTATTTTCAAAGTAAAACAGTACTGCATATTTAAAATGTCACCAGTCAAAACCAATATAAAATGTAGATACCTAATTTTCAAAATGTGAGCTTTTAAAAGTAAATGAAAACCACACATAAGGAGAGTGGCACTCATTTTTATAAATAGTATATATTATTTTTTTAAATAAAAGTCTAAAATGAAAATATATATTTTTAAACTAGAAATAACACTTTAAAAAACTTTTTTTTAAATAAGAACAACAATCAAACAATAATATAATAGAAAAGTAATTAAAACAGTTTCAACACTCATGTCTTTAAAGACATTAAAATTAGACTCACAACAACCAAAATAAAGTTCATGAAATTGATGTTTTAATGAACTTATATTTCCCCAAAATAAGACTCGTAACTTATTTACCTCATAAAATAATGTAAAAACCACAAGCAGTCATAAATTAGAAATGTTTCATATTTCGTTTATTAGTTCTTAATGTAATAATAATGTCTGACCACTTCTGTTCCAATTCTATTCCTCTATGCGTAGTTTCGCATGCAATGTTTATGGGCTCTAGCTATAAATTAGGTTACTTTTTTTTTACATCCATTACTGTTTCTAGCCTATGGTTTAGGTCAATTTTTTATTCAAGTAATATATTTCAAGGCTGGCTAGTCTTGTCGTAGCTTCATTTATCTTATAATCTAACTTAAGTCTAGGACAGGCACAACATCCAGTCTTTGGTCGTTTATTCGTCACTGTGAATGGGTAAACCCACATTTAATCAATAATAAATTCTTTGGCCATAGCGAGAATCTAACCTGGGATCCTTACCTCAGTATAAAGGCATGCTACCAACTGAGCCAAGGTGTCGAACAAATTATCTTACTATTATATGTATTTCAAATAAATTCTTATAGATTATAAGAGTTGATGTTCATACTTAAATATGAAAAATATAATGGTTAAAATATTATTTCTGTTAGACAATATGAAATAGTGAATGCTTTATTTAAATGTGCTGTTTAGTTAAATATTTATTACACTGATGATCAACATTCTATAACTAAATAGTAACTAAAGCTAGTTTTGTAGTTGAACGTACTAATATACGTTTTAAATATCCTCTTAATATGTATTTTCAAAATTAAATTCTTGATTTAACTGAAATTATAATTTTAGAAAGGGACCATATAACAATAGTAAATATGATCAATGAAGTATTAAGTGATATATTTATCTATTTTTAATTTTATTGTCTTGTCATGGTAATGCAACTTCAATCAAGAATAATTTTTCTAAATGGGTGGTCAAATTAGTTTACCAGTCAAAAATAGTTTTAGAGCTCTATTGTGTTTCAATGTAAAATATATTAATTTTAAGAGTTTGTTAAGTTACCAAATGATCCATAAGTGAGACTGCTATTATCATTTAAATTAAATAGCTTATACTTACCATTGCATTTAAAAAAAATATTTGTATGTACATCAGGGAAAAGCTCGAAAATGACAAGAATACAAAACTTTCGAGCTAGATCCCAAGCTTTAACCCTTTTAGTGCCAAGAGAAATGACAGAAAAATGTGCTAAAATTGCCAAGCTATTTTGCTGAAAAATAAAGAATTTTGTTTAAATTTTAATAACTCATTAATCTTTGAACTTCTTAGACTCAAATTTTTACATAAGCTAGGTCCCATGCTTGCCAATCCGATGATATAATTATACATATACTTTTTTAATTTTTAGATATAATAAAAAAATCATTAGCTGAGATATTTAAAAAATCTGTTTTATTTAACATTAATTTTTAAGCATTGAAAATTTAAATAGCTTGAAATAGAATAAATCACTGAAAAGAACATAAAAAACTGAGTAAATAACAAAATTTACACACAAAAAAAACTAACTTTAGATTTTACGCTGAAATTGGGTTATGCATAAAAGCTTTTTCAGTGGCCATCATCTTTAGCAGGGTTATAGTAAAATAAAGTCTAAAATAAATAATTGGCTAGGAATCAGAAGGGGAGAGAGAGGAGACTTCAAACCTGGTACTTTTGCATAAATATGAAGAGGTTGGGTGTATTATCCTGATCTTCAAGATTTATTTCATCCCCTTAGGAATCACTAGTATTCACACTAGTGTTATCACTGTCAGCTGCCACTCCTACTTGTTATGATCTTTCACTTTTACTAGAATATAATTCCTGTTCAGTTTCATTATTTACAAATTCAGAATCACTAACAAATTGATCACTCTCGCTTGAGATATCAATAAATATTGCAAGTATTTCTGTGTCTTGAATCACAGCTTTCCTCTTAGTAGCCATGTTTACAAACAAGACCAAAGATAAAACTCATAAAGTTAGAAAATAATTTTCATGTTAGATATATCGAGACTCTAAGTGCAAGGACAAATAAAAGTAGCTTAAACGTATGAGAATGCAGTGGAAATAAAATATACCCTATCTGTTAACTCATTAATGAACTAAAAGCTCGAAAAGATGCGATCATTGTGAGCGACGCTGGCAATTTTAGCAGATATTTCGTCCATCGCTCTGAGCGACGTTGGCACTCAAACGGTTAATAAAGAGCTAGGTTTAATGCTTGAAATCTGAGTATTCACAGAGCACTAATTATTACATATTTTAATATAATGCATACAAGTAAAAAAGATTATTTTTTTATTCAAACAATTTATTAATGTGATCAAGAATTACAAAATGGTTGGAAATTACAAATAATTTCAAAATTCGCCTTTTTTGTGATTTTTAACATATAAAGGGCGAACAAGTCTTGTACAATCAATATTATATAGAGTAAAAAGTACAAGATTACATTTTTAACTATTTACCAACCCTAAATAATCATAAATATTTAATATGTACATGTGTAACAACTTTTAAATATTTTGAATTTAATTCTATAAATAAATCTAATGTTTATAAAAATGTTTTCAAACATTAATGTTGATTGACTATGCCTATATCAAGCTTGTTAATTGTTCAAACTAAGTACAATACAGTCCTGATTCGAAAAGATCAGTGAAAATGTTTCATTAATATGTGCCAAGAGTTTTATCGTGTTTTTTAATTACTAATTTTTAATGTAATTGTGTGTTAATTGCATTTAATTAAAATACATCAGATCAAATCTTATGTAATTGATATAAACATAGTCATTGAAGCAGCAAAACTTTATTTTTAATAAAACTCCTATGGGAAAGATATACAAATAGCAAAACAGAGAGAAAACTTATTAAAAATTAAACAACTTAAAAGTTTCATCACAGATATTAAGATAATTTCTACTCAAACATTAACAAGGAGTCATACTCAAAGATTATATGGATAGTTTTATATCACAGATACTGGATAACATATTTAATATAATACTATCAAAGGATTTAGTTAAATTATTTTGGATTAAAACTTCACAGCCTAATTAATAGTATTAGTTATAAGTAGATAAAATTATTAGGAATCGTCCAAGTCTTTGGTTAAAACTTTTCTATGTTGAATATTTAAAATGGGGATGCATGGAAGGTGAGTTAAGGGCATTGTTTTTTTGCATATTTTACAGAAAAATAAATAAAATATTGCTCAAGGGAAACATGAATTTTAATTTTATTCATATGGTGATATACATGCCAAGGGTGTACTGGAATTTAATGGCAACTTTTGCTCTTCATTTGAAAAGTCTCTCATCTAATGCTGTTATGCTCATGACATATATTTTACAACTGTTGATATCACATTGTGAAAAAATTAAACTACATGTTTATACTGGAGCAGTATTTTATTTATTTTGTCAAAAAAAAATTTGCTATAAAAACTGCTAAGACACATTAATTAATTCGTGTTCCTTAAATCCTCACCTTGAAGATTAATTCATTTAATCTTGGTTGAAATGTGAATATTTATACTGTTTTAATAATCTCCAATATAATTGGTAAATGGAGGAGACATAAAATACTATCCAAATATGAAAAATTCTACTATAACATATCAACATGATAAGTAATAGAAGATATAGCACAAAGCTTGCCTTGTGGTAGCAAAATTAATAACATAAACCTTTAAAAAATAGAAGAAAAACAATGTATAAAAGGGAAAAATGTTTATTTTCTTTATTTTTTTTATCTAATATGCGTGTCTTTGTGGGCTGTGACCTAATAATCATAAAACACTCTAAAACTATTATACACAGTCACAAGTGATTAAATCAGAATGTTGGCACTTCCACAATGTGAGCATCAGGGAAATTTCTTTAGAAACAATTGAATTACATTCAAATCCAATCAGTATACTTAGTTTTCTAAACATGACACATAGCAGTTATTGCACAATGGTTTACTTTATAATCCAACTCAAAATAAAAATCAATTAGGGTTTATTTTGTTTTTATTCTATAGTAGAAGTGTTTCAGGTACACTTACTTTTTAATTGCAATGATCTGAAACAAATATATGAAATATTTCTTAGGTCAAATTAAAATTCAAATAGTTTTGTGATGAGAAAGGAAATATTTTTTATATTCATTTAAATTTAATTTAATTTTAGACAGCAAACATAATTTACATAATATTCACTGTGAAAAATGTATAACAAACTTTGCATTAAGATGATTATAACTAGCTATTTACAATAGGTTTTTTACATAAGAACTTTAATTGTAATGTGCAAAGTAGCCAGAAATGAAAATCAAATTACATTAAATGTTTATTTTAAATGTCATCATCATTATTATTAAAGTAAAGTATTATTATTATTAATACTACTAATAATAATAATAATGTTATTTTGATGAAGCTTTGTAGACGTTGAAGCCATGTGTGTGAACAAAGGTCAAAGATGACACACATTCAAAGAAATGTTTAGGCATTTAAAGATTTGAACAATCTTACTTAATTGTTTGTAAATATTTCCTAATCTAACAATATTTGGGTAAATATTTTCCCACTTGTACCATTCTAAACCATTTTAATTATTGCTTGCACTCATTCTGCTCCCACATCTAGATAGTTACAGCCAAATTAGAATAAGTCTTTTTAATTTATACTAAGATATTCAGACCACAAGGCAAGTAATGATTTCTTATCTTACATACAAATTTGAGATATAAAAGAGCTGCCATTTTTACAATTTGTTTTATATACAAAATTATCGGGACGTTTACAAATAAACAGCTGTATTTCAAATTAACTTAATTTATGTATAATTTTATTATTAGGTTTGTTTCTGATTGTTATATGCTATTAATAAAAGTATTCATTTTTAGCTTGGATATCAAAGCAGTTTATAACAAAAATTAGCCCCTGTGAAGTAAACTGGTTGAACATACATAACATACATACCTAATCATGCATTTCCTTATAGGATAGGCAAGAAACTGTTCATAAAGTTCAAAAAAAAATCTGTGCTTAATCCATTCCCACTAATTTTCTTCACACTTCCCTATCCTTGTATAGTCGCTTCATTTCAACAACATCCACACACAGAGTCATACATGCTCTCTTATTCTTAAAACTATTAATGTACTTTTTCATGAATTCGTCTACAACATTTAACCACGTCTTTCATGGCCTACCCCTTCCTTTTGATCCACAACCTCTACCTTCATATATCTTTTTTTGTCACTCAATCTACACTCATCCTCTCAACATGACCAAACCGACATAAGACGCTTCTTTCACATTCATCTATTGGATTCCCCTTCAAACTGCACTCCTTTCGCACTTGTTCATTATTGACTCTTATCAATGTCGATCAACAAAACCATTCATCTTGTAGACCATATGGTTTTGGAAAAGAGTGTGGGAGCCAAGCAGGGGTGGTGAAGTTAGGTTAATTAGTAGAAACCTAAATTTCCTACAAAAATATATTTTAACTCAGTTTCTGGTTTGAGCTAATAACACATTTGTATTAAAAATTGACATTTGGCCAGGTGGATCGAGACTGGGCCTTTCTTAAACCCAGGTGTCATTTAACTCCATTTGTTAAATAATATTTGTTAGGAGCCCATAATCTAAACCAAATGTCAATTTCAAAATAATCTACAGAAAAATTCAGTTTACTTTGTCCAACATGATTAAAATAAAGTGTTCAGTAGTTGTCTTGGAAAAACACTTAAGGCACAATTGATTAGTAGTTTTCTTGGAAAAACTTTTAAGGCACAATTGATATACAAATCGATATCATATCTGAAAAGTGTTTAAACATGTCTTATAAATACCGTATGTTTAATTTTTGAAGAACACTTAATAATATTTTAAAATTGTTAAAAAACATTTTAAAAAAATTGTGAAATAATTTGACTATTGAATCAATCAAATACATGAATATATAAAAAAAAGAATTAAATACTCTTTAAATTTTAAAGCTAGATTATATCACCTCACATTTTACTGATATTCTCTGTGTTAGCTGATTAGGAAGTTAAAAAATCAAATTGTTATTTGATTAAAAGTATGCAGCTGCCAATTAATTCACAAATTAATATAAACAAACATACTATAACACATTAGCTTAACAAAACATACATATGGATTCATTAATTACATAGCACCCACTTAGGTGGCTGCAGGGTCTGAGACGTCACATTCCCAAAATACTAGACTGCCAATGATGGGGAGATTTAGGTTTGATCCTGGTAGGGTGTACTGAGGGTTGTTTTTCCTAAATGATTTTAAACTTTCCCTCAAAGAAAATGTGAGTACACTTCCTCTAAATTACATCTTCCTCATCCCTAACATATTAAAGTAATTAGTACATAGCCAAATCCAACACCTTAGCTCAGTCGGTAATGTGTCTGTCTACTGAGCTAAGGGTCCATGTTCAATTCCCAGCATGGCTAAAAAGTGTATCATTGGTGAAATGTGGGCTTACCCTTTCACAGAAATGAGGTCTTTAGTTAGATTATAAGGCATATAATGCTACAACAGGCGTAGCAAGCCGGTAGTGGAAAATATATGGCTTGAATAAAAAACTGATCAAGGCCACAGGCTGGAAACAGTAATGGATGTCAAAAGTAAATTGCGAGGTATATAACACGAATGGGTAGTAATTTGTGATGCCAAAAAAATATATAACCTTAATCGGCAGTGATATGTATATAAAAGGTGTCAAAACTTGTGTTATGTTGTTGGGAGGAAGGGAGGGTCATTCATCAGTCTTATTGAGTAACATTCTCAAGATATGTGATAAAATTTGTACACACAAATTTATGAATGAATCAATATTGTTTGTTGTTTAAAAAATGTATACTATTCTTCTTTTTTTTAGCACTACCCATTTGGGTTATATGCCTAATTGCTAATTATGTTTATGGGTTAAGAAATGAAAGAGTAAGGTTGAATTTATAGAAGTCTACCTAGATTTGTGTGACAGGAGAGTGAAAAACCATTTTTGGAAAAACAACCCTCAGAACACCCAACCGGGATTTGAATCCCGATTTCCCCATCATTGGCAGTGTAGTCTATTGCGAGAGTGATGCCTTAGATCAGTGGTCACCAAATGGTAGACCGCAGAGACATTTTTAAGTACCTTGAAAAAATAACGATAAAGAGAAAAAATGATCTTATTTCGATGGTGGGTGGGTAGTAAACATGGAAGGCTAGTAATAATAAATAAGTAAGATAGCTAAAAGGATAGAAAATCACGGTTTTGAATTAGTAGTTATATAAGGTTTTAACTTGAGTCATTGTTTAAGTGTTGTCGAGCTGCGGAAGCATGGGGTGCAGAATATGTTCAGAGATCCGATTTTTTCCCCGGAACATAACATTTTCAAAGAGGCTGAAGGGAATAAAGATTATTACCTACTACATAATTTGGAAAATTCAAATTCAAACATATTTTTAATCATAGTTATTTTTATAGTACCTACCTTATAAAAACTTTAGTTTTCTCCTATCTCCTTGTTATTGTTATTAATTGTTCATTGATACCAGTTGGCTTATTGGTACCAACATTTAATTTTACATATTGATAGTAAGAGGCAATGGACTGTAATTTCGGGAGGCCTTGGTTTAATTGTTGATTTTCATAGAATTTTCATTTTATCGTAGACTCGCCACTCCTTCAAGATCTATCACTATAAAACACACTAGGGGAAATACTATTGCTATTTACGACTGAGTTTTTACTGACCACATAATTTAAGTTTTACAAAACTTGCAATACTTCCATTAAACTTACTTCTATGTTTTTCTTGGGAAAGTTTATTAGATACGTGATAGCCGAATTTATCATGTCTACCACAACATTCACAATAAGCACAGTTGACATAATAAACATTTGTTTCATTAAACCATCTAATTTTTTATAAATATTTATCTATTGTACAATCTAAAAACTCCAAAAGGTCCACTAAATACAACAATTTCGTGGATATACAATTATTACAATACGCATGTTACGAGTTTAAATAAACTGTGCGCACATCGCCGTGTAATTAGGCTGATATAAGGGTGACTGAATTCAAACTAAAACAAAACATCGCTCACCCTTCCCTACCCTCCCCCGCCTGCCCGCCATAGCTACCAAACACCCACGGAAGGGTAGGTGACTGATGACTCATCACTCAATCACACCTTTAGCTAGGTTGAGCTATTAGATTTTTCCTTTGCCCCTTATCTCAACCTCTGACTTATCTAGAAATGTGACACATTATCTTAGCCTCTAGACACCGCAACTCTTTGTGCTTACACCCAACACTGCCTCACTATGGCACATACTGATAGTGTCGGGTGTTGAGTGTCATCAACCTTAGTTTTTCATACAAATGAAACTACCATAGCAGAACCAGAAAGTACTAAAAATTCAACAAAATTGTTGGACTTTCCCTGCTCCAAATTTCCCCAAGACTGCTTTAATTTCCCCCAAACCTCGTTCGCGCATTTGGACATATTCTGCACCCCTGCGCGGAAGTATGTTGAGTTTTTAAAACAGACCTCCATCAAAAATAATTGAGGACCATGCAGCCACTGAAGCAAGTAATACCTTCTTAAAAAAACAAATAAAGTGCTGGAGATTGATTGTTATGCAGAATTGAGGAGAGGTGTTAAGGACAGATTTGTAACTTTATGTGGACGCAAAAGTTTAATAACGAAGTGTTAAGAGTGCATTACATAGTTAGTGAAGACCCCCATTTAATTTTTTTTAATGTATAATATTTCAAAACCCTAAAGTTATCATAATCATTAAAAATTAATTTTTTCAGGCACTTTAAATACACTTGAGCAACAAACAAGGATATACCAGATCCCCAAAAATTTCACTGGGGTCCTTGCGCTACGTTGAGTCCATCAACACTGGGGTTCGTTAGTGTTGATTCTGAGTGATAAAAGCACTTATAAATGTGCATTTGTTAAATGACTCACCTTTAACATGTTCATCATAAAGGGACTATTGTAATCATAATGGGCAGCCAATGTAAGATATTTGTGAGGTAAGATTGAGGGGGTTGGGTCACTACCTGAACCTAGCTTTGTGGAAGCCAGTCCATTGACTCAAGATGGATATTTTTGTCATCTCTCTAATGAGTCTATGTTTAAAATTAGCTTTTTTTTATGACACCTAGCAATACTTGTGTTGAAGGACTCAAGCTCTACCACAAAATGCAGCCATTTGGTGTATACCTTGTCTGTGACCTAGGTTATTAGCTCATGGGACCTCCTGACTTGTATTAACTTTGGACCACTCATATTGTATCTAGTGAAAACTTTGAATGGAAGACAAATGTAAACCTCTGGGAGTTCACTTAGGAAGTAGACCATAGTTGATACAAGCACCTTAGTGGTCTTAGTCAAGGTAGATACTTAATAATAATGTTAGAATCACTTAATGAAAGTAGGGCTATCTGCACTTGTAATTGTATTTAAAAGTAATTTTGGAATCACTTGTAGCATGCTTGCTTATGAAACCACATAAAGACTACATTTACACTGTATACAGAACCAAACAATTAAAGCTAAATGCTTCAACAAACTTCACCATGGGTGAACCTTCTCAACAAAGAAACACATAAAAACATAACTAAAGTATTTAACTTTGCATTATAATCATGGTTAATACTATAGAGATCTGAAAACAGGCCACACCTTTTCTGCAACACAATCATTACATAGTTTTAAAATAGTCTGCACCTTTTTCTAATAGCCAATCTTTATAAAGTTGAAAATAAACCACACCTTTTCATAAAACTCAATCTTTATATAATTCATAAATGATCCACAACTTTCCCCAAACACAGCCTTTAAAAAGTTATAGCAAGGTCATCAAACTGCATGTATATATTTATATTGGTATATAACAAAATAGTTATAAATATTGCAAACTATGGTGTTTTCTATCATTAAGCCTCAACAATAATGTTTAGAAATACTACAATATAATACAATAATAATATAATACTATAAAGTTTAGCATTATGTTATCAACAAAAGTGATTAGTGTTAATAGTAAGTAAGTGTGTCTAACTAGTTGGTGACATAATTTATATTTATTTTCAAACAAGTACTAAACAAATTTTGTCCCCGTCTGTTGGCCACCACCTATCATAGAATTTAGTAAGAGTATTTATTATTTAAAAAGTTTGAAATCTCCAACATGGGTGATCATGTAAAAAAATTATCTTTTGGTCAAGAACTAAGACATGTTTAGGGTGCATATTTAAAAATCTCAATAATTGGAGATAAGAACATAGATTACCTGTATGGTATATATTGTTGCCCCTGAACAAAGAACTAATGGTTGTGTTTTGGAAGAAAATTTTTCAACTACCACGCAATATCTCAAAAAATTACAATAAGTTTTTCCTAGCAAAGTATTTAAAATATTACTAACAAAATGTAAAAATATTAACAAAAGGGTAATGAGAAAGAAATATTGGGTATTTATTTTATTTCAAAGTAATCCTAATCTTTGTATTAATGTTTATTAATTTTTATATCACTATAATCATATTTTTTGGGTGTCGTTTATCTTCAAGGCAATACGGTAGATTTTAAAATGCAATAAACAATGCAAATATATAACAATTATAAATGGCCTTAAAGATAGAAACAGCTCACTTTTTTCAGGTACAGTACAAACAATAACAGTTTTAAAATTAAAATAATCTATATACAATCTAGAAAAATTCAATTTTTTTAACAAGAGATATGATCTCAATAACATTATTTTCTAATCATTTGAAAGATATTGTAGTGTATATACTTTGTAACATTTTGTATTGTGAAAAAATAAGTCTCACCAAACATAATAGCCTTAAAATCAAATAGCTTTGTGCAAAATATGTATTAAAAAAAATCCAAATACTCAAGAAGTCTTCAAACAGACCTAAAATAAAAATTCAAAACAAATGTATCCAAGAAACCAGTTCATGGTATATTTTTAAATAAAAAATATAATCAGTGAAATTATTAATTTTTCAAAACATGTATACAATTACATGAGTATTAAAAATAATAAAATAAGCCTACTTTAAACACCCTTTTTATTGCTAATAAAATGTAGCTGCAGGAGACTTTAATAAGCAGCCATTTATATTACCTAATCAGTATGTTAAAATGAATACACCTCAGAATGTTCTAATCTAGAACAGGGGTCTCCAACACGCAGCCCTGTGCTTATAGTGTATATAAAATATTTTTAACTTTCAGATCTCTACTGTCTGATTTGTAATATATTCATTTATGATTTTATAATAATGGAAATTGATAAAAATAAAGAAAAGGGAAAAATAAATTATTAAGTGTAAAATTAATCAAGAAAGCCCACCTTGGGAAAGAGGATGAATGTGGGGAGAATCCACTGCACATAGGTGACACCTTCTTTCTTTCATCTATCTTATATAGTAGAACTAGTTCCACACCCACACATTTAAACACATATTTTAACACAAATTGAGTAATATTTAGACCTTTATACCAAAATATTACTCGATTTGTGTTCAAATTTGTGTTCAAATGTATGTATCTGTTTGTGTGAGAGACTAATTCTACTATAGAATAAAGAAGAAAGATGCCACCTATGTGCAATGGATTCTTCCCACATTTTTCCTCTTTCCCTAAGTAAGCTTTCATCATTTAATTTATAAAGTAGTTTCTTTTTCCTTTATTTTTATCAATGTCCATTATTATAAAATGATTTAGCCACTGGGCTACCTCATTTTTAAATATTCATGTATGAGTTATTATTTGCCATGAGGAAACCTAATGAATCATTTAAATGTGTCATACCTCATTTTAAAAGTTGAATACAGTTTTAAATGTGTGTTTATTAGCATTTTATAAAAATAGTAAGACTTGTAGTTTGAGAAAAATATTTTAAGAAATGTATATTTATTCATTTATATGTAATGTATATAAAATTACATACATATCTTATATTGGTTTGGGTGTGTCGAGAGGATGAGTGTGGCTGGCGTGATGAAGCAAATATATTATGGAAGAATGTGTGTCTCAAAAGGAAGGGCTAGGCCATTTAAGACGTGATTAAATGTTGTAGACAAATGTGTGAAAAAGAGAAACATTTGGAGTTTTAAGAATAAAAGTGCATGTATGACTCGGTGTGTGGATGTTGTTAAAGTGAAGGGAGTATGCAAGGATAGGGAAGTGTGGAGTAAGTTAGTGAGGCTGGATATGCACAGTTTCTTACCTACCTCATAAGGGAAAGATGTGATTAGGTATGTATGATGTACATACGTATGTATGTATGTATGTATGTATGTATGTATGTATGTATGTATGTATGTATGTATGTATGTAGGATGTACATACGTATTTAGGATGTGTAAATGTGATCCTAAAGAATTTCTACATTTATAATATGGCTCTTGATTTTAAAAAGGTTGAAGACGCCTGTTCTTTCTGTAGAAATAGTTTTGAAATAGATTTGAGCAAGTCATGAAATGTAAAACAATATTTCTCCTCTTAACATCAAGCTATAAATAAATGTATAGACCTATAATATTCCAATATTCCACTTATTTTACAGTCCAATAGGAAGGAGTTCTTATAAGATAAAAGATAATAGAAGAGTACATAACATTATGTTGCCCCTTTTTAATGTTCTGGATCATAAGCGTTAGTTTCATTTTCTGGTCCAACTTCAACTATAGCCTCTTCATCCTCCTCTTTGTGAATTATATTCCAGGGCTGTTCCTCAACAGAGCCCAAGAAATAGAAGATAAAAAACGGAATGGTAGACACCGCAGCAGACACATAGAATACATTGCCCCAAGATGACCGAGTTTGCTAAAAATTGTAGAGAATAAATTAGAATATTGTGAAATGCAAATATAGCACCCCAAAAAAACACTATCAGCTTAAGGGGGCTGCCATGGCAAGCAGGAATCTGCCATACATACACGTTCAGCACTAATGCAATATTTAATTCTACAATGTGTTATTTCAAAATATAGTTAACGCTATATAATAGGGTCAAAATATTCCATCAGGTCAAAATATTCCATCAGGGTTCCTTTTCCTTAACAATCCTATAGATTGAGTTTTATTAATATAAAAAAAATGTGTAAAAATGTGATATTGGCTCCTGTACAACAACTTTTTAAGCATATTTGTCTGGCTATAAAACTAGGCTTAATGAAAAAGGTTTCTTAATTTAGCCTTTCTCTAACAAATATTTTTTTTTATAAGTTCACAATAGAAAATTTTAAGATGTTTGAAAACTAGAAGAGAGCTTTCTGCTTTACTTTGAGATAAGAAGTTCCGTAGTTTTCTTTCCCTCTCTTTCTTAATGATATAGCAAAGGGTGGTTGTAGGTGAAGAGTGAACAAGTATAAGCGTAAAGAGAAATTATTCCAGAATACAAGACAGTTCACTATATTTTAAACCACGTGACCTGACAGCGATCAATACTATCTTGCTGACTGATGTGGCCAACTTAATGGTGGACTTTTGGTTTATAATTTTCTACACACAATTGTTAAGCTATCCTTTTGGCCAAATATTTCCCGTTTGGTAATTTAATATAATTAACATTCAGTAGCAAGTAAACAAAAATTCAAAGTGGACCAATATGATTAAAAACTGAATATTAGCAGTGCTGCCACTATTTTCTTAATACGGAATTCACCGAGTTTCCCAGATTTTCCAGAAGGAATTTCCATTTTTCTGCGCAGTTTGGATTGAAAAAAAAAGAGCAATAAAATTTAATCTTTCATCACCCTGACAAGTGTGAAGTCATGTAGCTTAGGAGCTTAGGAATGAAACAGGATGGTTTTAAGATTGATGGGAAAATATATCTTCTGTCACTTCACAGCCCTTGTTTAATGAGTAATACAGCATGCTTAACTTTTCAGTTCACTTTTATGTTTATTCAAAGACCTATTATTTTAAGCTTTCAGTTAAATGTCCCAAATTAACCAATACTCCATTATTTTTACTACATATTTGTGTAAAATTATCTGTGTTTTCCAGACATAAAGAATGACCTATGTTTTCCCATATCTCCCAGTTTTCCGGGTGCATGAAAACCTTGATTAATCAGCATGCCCCACAATGACGGGAGAAAGATTAATTTAAAAAGAGATTAACCATTTTGTTCCATAAATATTTATAGATTGTAATTATAAGGTAAGTGATAGATAATGAAGCTATCCTAAAAGAATATTTGAATTAGGTCCCACGAAATAGATTTAACTTTTTTCTTCATTTCTTCCTACATTCTTCACACTTCCATAGTCTCCTTCCTATTCTTCCACAAACATATATTTTGAATTTGATTTTGAGGTTTCAGAAATACTCCTTTATCATAGGAATAATAAACACATAGATTTAAAAAATCCCCGAAAATTCAAAATTAAGCACAATGTGTGAAGAAGAAAATGAATAAGAAGATGGAAAGAAGAAGAATTTGAAGACATGAATAGAGAAGTTTAATTGTTTCTATTATGTTTGAACCCAGTCACATACATTGGTTGTGTCCCCTTCTTATCATTTGCAGTATGTAACATTGTAATACATAATTTTTTATATTTCTTAGTTATAAGAAACATATTTTCATTATTATAGTAAATTTGAGAACACCATAATCTAGATCCTATGAGAGTTATATATGTACTAAAACAAATATTTTAGGAATGTGTGAGAACCATTTTTTCAATTCTAGACAATCTCGAGATGAGAATATAGAAAAGTATCAAGACACGAGAATGAGACGACAAAGTATTTTTTATGAAATGTAAGCTAGTTTCATTCAATGTGATTTATTTTGTATAGTTTTGAAATATTTCAGATTGAATATTTTATTCATCACTGGTGAGAGAATTTGAAAGCTTGGTAATCACTTGAGTGTGTACATTTTCAGGGGAGTTTCGAAGCACCAGAAATAATATAACAATTTTAACTAAAATACTTTTGAAAACATATTATTTTTTAAATTATTTTTGGTCTACTATTGTTGATTTTATTCAAAAAATAGTCCTATGGTACTTGCTTATTTATCATCACCATCATCATGAGTTGTTTCTAGCTTCTGGACAGGTTAGTTTAGTAAAATGCCTAATCTTCTCATGTTTTTCTGCCATTCTTCCTCTCTTAAACTAGCCCATCCCTATTTATATTGTTCAGTGATTATTTACATAGT
Organism: Timema shepardi; assembly: GCA_902151425.1. Lineage (NCBI taxonomy): Eukaryota > Metazoa > Arthropoda > Insecta > Phasmatodea > Timematidae > Timema > Timema shepardi. Next base: position 24,621 of record CABFVX010005225.1, on the reverse strand, counting down.
ATTGGCAACTACAAAATTATTTCGATATTGATTAAAATGCAATAATTGTCCTTGAATAATACAGTATACAGGATAAGACAAAAAAATATATAGCAAAACTGATTGACATGCTGCTTAATGCACAGTAATACACCAATTGATTTTATTTTAAATAAATAAGTGATAAGTGCTCCATTAATAAAAAGGATATTTTCTAATGTGTAAGTACTAATCAAATAATACTTTCAAGTTTGAATAAATTACTGATAAAGTAATGGTTCTCTAAAAATACTGTCAGATTAATATATGTTTATTGTTAATAGCTATATTCAGGGTGTTTACTGAGTTGAAGAAACAAAAACTAGTGACTTTTTGGTGACCTTTTTTTTGCCACAAAATTCCTTCAGTAAACATTGTTTAGTGCATATATACAGTAGCCCCACAGCTTCTTTGGTGCTGACTGACAGCTCACAGCTGACTTCTGACAGTCAACATTTAGGTATATACCTAAATTTTGACTGTCAGAAGTGACAGCTGCTAAACACATGTTTTTGCAGATCATTTGGTTCGGCGTAGGGATACATAATTAGGTCTGGTAACTTTTCAAAGTTGTCAGTCAGCACCAAAGAAGTCATGGGGCTACTTTAGGTATAATGCACTTACATGCAACATTAAACTTTAACTAGATGGCGAACATTAACCTTGTGCTAGGTATCATAGTAAAAACAATCAGGCAGCTTGCGGCTAGCGCATGGCACCATGGGTAGTGGTTTGCTCAACATTTGATGCATGTGTGTTGTTACAATGTGTGGGAAATTCAAACAAAAATATTTTCGTGACTTTATGACCAATATATTGAAAATTCGTGACTTTTTAGGGACTTTTTTGCAATTAGTAACATTTTTCATGACTTTCGTGACCCAGTAGACACCCTTAAATTTGATGTTAACTGGGCTCTACTGTATGAAAATATCAGGATTATTTAATGATTCTTTAAAAGTACTAATTTAAGAATATCATCACACTTTTAAACTGTCATTTGTATTAATAAAATTAGCTTTGGTACTTTGCTATGGTCAACTTACATTGGTGTTAATGATGGCACCAGTAATTAAAGGTGCAACTATTGTCATTGTTCCAATCATGGTTCCACTATAAGCCGAAAGAGAACCAGAAAAGTTTGAACCCAGATCTAGCAGGTTCATGAAGCTTCCTCCAAAATAGGCACCATTCAGAGTCATTGTTACTACCAAGACACTAACTGTAGCTTCCGCATTGCAGCCGAGTTGAGCGACTACTATCATTGCCACGGCAGTTCCAACGGTCGCTACAATACAACGCTTGTCATTACATTGTTTTACTAATTATAGAAACAATGATAATATTAACTTTATAAAGATATATATAGAATCAAATAAAGGTTAAATATATTATGTTTATAACAATAGTTATTTGACTTCATCTAAGAGCAGCATCAAAGGAAATTGATGTTTTAAGGGGGAGATGAGTCAAGTGGTGGAGGATGGGTATTTGGTTAGAGTTAAATAAACGATAGAGGGTAAATAGTGTATGTTGGGGAGATTAAGAAAGTGAAGGTAGCTTTGAGTAATAGTACTTAAATTAATATGAAGAGAGGATAGGAAAACCACAATGACCACATGTAGAAAATCAATCCTAATGTACACTAATGGAACTTAAAGCTCAACCTCTTCATTAACATAAATTATATGTGATGCTAGTCTAAAACCTTAAAGTGTATACAGAAAGAAAGCCGGGTACATGCTTACTGATTGCCAGCACAAATAAGCACTGATGTTCTGTGCTTGTAGGAGGCTGCAGAGTAAATATTAAATCTGTCATTTGCAATTAGTTAACACTGCAGTTAATATGTCTAGTTAATCATCTAATCATTTTACTTCTTAACAGTGTCCATCCAAAGTTAAAAATTAAAAAACTTAATATGATGGTTGCATGGCCGGTATGGCTCAGCTACGAGCTGACTGCCTGGTACCTGGTCTGACAAGCACAAACCTGATTCACTATCCATGGTCCCATCTGTAAATACACCTTTCTTGTTGATGTATGTCAGTGCTGATCAGCACTGGCAGTTGGAAATTAGGTAGCCTGCTTTAGTTCTGTACACCCTCTCTTATCAAGTAATTATAGGATTATTCTAACTCCATTTCGTTTATTAAGTTGAAATGTTTCACAAGTAACTGGCAAGAATATCTCAAATTGAGTCATACATTTAATATTTAAAATTAAAATTTGAAGTTTTAAATCAGGGATTCCCAACCTTTTTCACTCCAAAATAATATTTCATGGCACACTTGTGTAAAGGCTGTAATATAATACATTTTTATTTTAAATTTAGATAAAATTTAAAATGATGAGTATCGAGATGCAGTTGACAATAAGTGTATTCTTCTATCAGTGCTCTCATCTACATGCAGAGCAAATTGCCTGTTTACTTTAATTTTCTCAACAACATTTTGACTGATATTCTCAGATATTTCAGAAATAAGTTGGCCTATCTTATTATTCGATAAACACACTTGTGAAACTTGCTCTTTAGATTATTTTACTAGCATGGTTTCAATAATGACCTGACAATGTGGCCCAATCACATTCTCACCAATAACATGTGGTTTCGTGTTTTTTGCGATTAATTAGGCAACTTTGAATGACGCCTCAGGTGCACTGGCAACTTTGAATGACGCCTCAGGTGCACTATCAGACATTTAAACAATTTTTTTCCATTTTATTTGTGCCTTGTTTTGAGATGATGGTTTTTTGGGACTCTATGGGATGTTTGTTGATTGGATACTACTTTATTTGGCTCAGAATCATTGTTTCAATGCTCAGGCATTCTCCACAAAAAATACAGAGAGAAACTGGTCGGTCGCAATCCTCTTTTCAAGTGAAACCTAAAATTATCTATCGCTATAACACTTAAGTATGCTTAAAACTGGAACTAATAATAGATTTATTGCGAGATGTTTAGTTGCATTAAAATCTTAAGAAATTCTGGCGGCACACTTCCAAAATTTCGCGGCACACCGGTTGGGAACCACTGTTCTAAATGATTTGAAAATATGATCAAACTTACCAAAGAAATTAAATATTCTGTAGGCGGTGAGTTGTGATATGAATCCTTTCATCCTAAGCCAGTGTGACAAGGTGGAACACAGAACGTTGCTTGCCAAGTTTGCCAAGTGAGGCAGAGCAGAGATGAAACTGCTCTGAGCATACAAACAAGGAAACATCAATATAAATAATAATACCATTCATGTAATGGTTACTTGACAAGGCACTATGAAAATGTGATAAGCCTTAATAATAGGTTTAATTAATACACTTTTAAAAAGGATCTCTTGAATAACCTTCATGACTTTAATAAAATCTGTATGAACTGTTTATGAATAAGTTTAGTGGAAATAAATAAATAAAGTTACACATAGAAAAAGTGTAATATGAAGTAAAATATGAAATATATAAATGAAATGAAAGTATAATATGAAATATTTCTAACAAAATTAATTATTTTATATATTTCCTTATACTATTATTAAAACATAAAGGTAAAGTATTGTTTCATAAGGAGGGTTAAATTGCTAGCAAGGATTTACAAAATGATTTATCACAAGAATAAGGTTTAAATATTTTTACCTTTTTAAGCCTAAAAACTCTGTAAAAAAGAGTAAAAAAATGCTACACTAGAATCTCAATCGTTAAGAGTTGTATGAGACCAGGCTCTCCTGACAATATAAAAAACCACACATAATTTTAAACACTATCATATTTTTCTGTTTTTGCACTTGTGATTTTTGTTGTTGCATAATCTTACCAATGTTTCAATATAAAACATCAGTTTAAGAAGTGTCTTCCTCATATTCCAAGTAGTATATTGCAGCTTCATCACCACAAGTCACCTTACACATTACAATTTCCGGCAATTCTTTTTCGACATTATTGGCAGTTTTAGGACTCATCATGCTTTTCAATATCTGTGTCTATAAGCTCGCACTGTTCATCCTTTCTAATACATGCTATACTTTATGTTATGTCAGTTTCTTCATATCAAGTATGTTTTTTCACAAGAAATGTCTAGCTTTCGGCCTAATTTTCTCCCAAGTTTTTTTATATAGCATCACATCTTACTACCCATTTGGATTATACACTTATGTACTAATTACGCTGATAGGTTATGGATGAGGAAGGTTGGATTTATAAGAAGTGTACCCACATTTGTGTGGAGGGAGAGTGGGAAACTGTTTATGAAAAAAACCTTTAGAACACATGACCACAATCGAACCATGATCTACTGGCAGTCTAGTCTATTGCAAGAGTGATGCTTTAGACTCGGCAGCCACGAAAGTGGGTTAAGTTGTTATTTTTACTCATATGGTGTTACGTAACAGGATGTGTTCCAGGCAGATCATTGTCTCAAATTGTAAGGAACCTCAAGTTATCAAGACAACTGGAGGGGTTCATAACGTGGTACCCAGGGGTACCATCTTGCCTGGGATTGAAACTTACCATTCAACCATAAAAACTGTCACCTTGTTTTGTTTTTGGCTGTCGACTCAATACTAAATTGGCAATTCATCAGTGATGTAACGTTTAATTCTTAGTATTCTTAAATTTTGTCAGTGGTAGTTTTTTTAATTGCTATTTATTTAAATATGTTACGTCAAAATTAATTTACTTCTTTACCTAATTCTGGCCCAGAGTTTGTTAAAATTTATTCCTTTTGTTTTAAGTAGTGCCATGTAACTTTAAGCAGTACATAAAATAATTATACTTTAATATTTAACAATTTTTGTTGATTCTAAATTTTCTTTTGATAAAAATTAAAACTGTAGCTCTCAATTTGTAACGTTATTTAAACTTTTATCATGCAGGCCAAAATATCTGAAAGTGAAAATTACACTCCACTCTTTCTGTGAATAAAAGACTGCTTAATAACAAGTTCTTTGATTTCTTTTCTTTTTTTAAAATTCAATTTTTTAGCAAGAGTTTTGTTGGATATGGGTGTATTTGTCCAAATATTTTATTTGTATTTTTAACTGCTGAGAGAAATAATATTTCCTTTTGGGTCTTTAAAGGCCATTGTAATCGTTTTGTATTGCATCTGTACAGGCAGGGTTTGCCTTAAAGTATTTATTTTTTGCAAGATTCTCAGGTGATTGCGACTGTTGAGAGAATATGGTTATTGTTGGGACAAAGCCAGGTTGAAATTTTACACTTTTTATATGCATGTTCAAACACTAAAATGGTTAAATCCCTTACTAACCCACTATAATATGTTTCATGTTTTTCCACAACTGTTTGAATTTTGTGTACAAGTAACCTAACTATTTAAGAGAGGCAATAAAATGTATTTATTTTTCTCGTCATCACAGGTATTATTTCATTTATTTCAAATTCTCGATAAAATATTATTTTGTGTTTTATACTATTCATAATTTGTTTTTATTTATTTCATTCAAAAGTGTAAATTTTAAGTTTTTCAAATAGGAGATGGATACCCTCCTCCCCTCTCTAAATAATGTAAAATGTAAAGAATCAAGAGACCTTGCTAATTTTTTGTGATTATTGATAAATTATTTCTGGCTTCAGTCTAGTTTTTAAGTGCACACACCATTTGCTTGTTTTGTGTTTTAGTTAATTCATTACTTTAAAACCTTTAGCTCTTTCTTGATATTCAACAATGAAATAATTACCAAAAGTATATGACAGGAAAGAGAAAGAGTAAGTTACAAAGTGTGTGGGTGAGACAGCACAGTAATAACACATTACATATTTACCTGCTTGATGTTAAAATGCAGAATATTCCGTAAGTAAGTGGGTAGCTCAGAGCTTAAAGTAAAAGATATCCAAGAAGTTCCCATCGTAATTGATATTGCAGCCCACACTGGTTTGGAAGTTATTATTTTCAACCATGGGACAGGAGGAGTCAACTAAAATAAGAGAAGCCAAGTAAATGTAAAGCTATGCGAAAAGTGTTTAGTACAAATATTTATAAATTGAATAGCAAAATGTGGAAATGAATATGAATATATTTAGGGAATCCTATAATGAATAAATCCTTGTGGGTGAACAAAATATAGTTCTGAAGAAATTAAGAATATATGATAATAGAACCAGACTTACTTTGCCTCCATGGTATAATTTTTCTAAATTCTACTTTTTTCCTTCCAACCCCCCCCCCCCCCCCCCCCCC
>CABFVX010005225.1:0-18358 GCA_902151425.1 Timema shepardi | reverse complement strand
CCCCCTCCCCACCACCACCATATGCAACTAGCCCAGAAAAATAGTAACACATGAAGTATAAAAACAGTTTATTTATAATAAAGCCCTGATCTATTTTAAGTGTGTCAATAAAAATAATGTGTGTTGCTTCTAAGTACCAAAATGAGTTACATTTTAGCTAATAACTTCAAGATGAGATTTGCAAGAAACATACTTTTTAGTTAGTTAGTTAGTTAGTCTCTTTGTCTCACATTTTTCGAGTGTGTCTTTTTTCTGTATATTACTTTTACTACCCAACACTTAGTATTTGCATTGGTTTTATCTCAGACCTGAAGATGGCTGATTAAGCCAAAACATGTCGTCACGTCACCTGCCTAGAGGCTTAGCAATGTCAACTATTTTTTTGTCTACGCTTCTTTTGTAACATTATAGACTCTATATACAAACAAATTATATACCTAATTCATTTTGACTATAAAGGCTTGCTTGACAACATATCTGTGATTACATGAATTTATACGGCTGTTTACACTAATGTTAAACCCCCTATAAGGCAGACATTAAACTCGTTATCATAATCAACTTATTGACCTATGATCTATGTTATGTTAGATTTTAAAATTCTTTTTTAAATTTAATTTTAATGTGTCCATATGTAATTAATTTTAATATGTTTTGCATGTAGTTTTCTCATCGTGTATCTCTAAGGTGTGTTTTACAATCTAACTAACTGCCTAAATCTATTGACTCAATCACCTTTAATTATTCCTTCAATTAAGTGTAATTGTATTAATCCTTGTCACAACTTTTTATCAAATTTTATTATAATTGTCATCCATGTAATTTGTTTAATTATTCTCTATCATGTATGATGAGTCCTTGACTATTTCATATGCTAATTGTTAAATTTTTAATATATTAGGATAAAGGATTATGTCAATCCTCCTAATTGTATAACCATTTTGTTCTTTAATATTTTCAAGTATTTTTTTTTTGTATTCTTAGGGAAGTGGTTATATAAGTTAATTGATTCTTCCTGACTTAAGGTTTCTATCCTTAATAAATATTGTTTGTTATCTTCTTCGATTCATATTTATTTATTTTATTCCAAAATAAATTTTTTAAATATTTTTCTACTTTTTCTTATAATAAATTAACTCTTTTACTCACTTTTAATGTTTCATTGACTAGAGGTTTAACAATCATTCAACTGTTTTACAAGTATGTTCCTTGCAAATCTCATCTTATATTTCTCCTTACTAATAGAGGAAATAGATATAACTAAAATAATAACTTTAAGTTATCAGATTCATTTAGTACTTTGTAGATATATATTAATAAAGTTTTTTTCCAAAAATTAATTGTTTACATTTTGAATACAAATAGAAAATCATATGTAAGAAAATGTTGAATATTTAAACATTGAAAATTAACCGCAATGGCCCATGAAGTGACTGCAATAGTAGATTGTTTCTTCCCATTCAGTATCAAACTTGTCCTTTTTAGTAAATAACTACACATTCATCAACTATATTCATGTGGTTTGTTAAATGAGTAGTAATGAGTTGGGGACAGGACAGTAAACTAGTACAGTCTCATCAAGCTTCACAATATCTGGCAACAACTCACAAATCATGACCAATTAATGAGTAATGGAGCCCTTGGGACTTGCTGTGTTAGTTTATCTAATACCGTTTCTACCACCATTAAGAAGCAAAAAGACTAGCATTTGTTCACTAGTTTTTATTGAAATTATTAATATTACTCTATAAAAATGTTGTTACAGTATGAAAAAAATTAAAGTCAACAATTATTTTCAAGTTTACCTTGATTGTATTTGTCTAGTCGGTTTCTGTACTTGATCTTCAAAATTAACCAGCATAAAGATCAAATAAAAGTCATGGCAATGAATTGAAAATCATTTCTAAATTCACATTGTGGGAGAAACTGATTAACTAGGGTGAAGGAAATATATTTCAACACTAGTTCAGAACATTTACAAAAATTGGGTATAATAGGTATAAGAAGGTATAATTTAAAGAAAATTTTAATGAAGAAATAATTTTAAAAAATCTAGTGAAAATCACCTTCAATACATCCAGAAGTAATTCATACCTGATAAACCAGACCAAACAAGGTTGAATCCTTAACCTTCATGCTCACCAATAAGAGTTTGTTTTTAAAAAATCTATCACCTGAACTGCAGTTTGTACAACGCTAACGTTTCACTGCAGTACTCAAATCATCTCCTCTTTTTGACTTAGAATATTTTCTTGCGACAGATTGTCCTCTTGTGAGATTTCAACGCGGCCACAATCAGTGAGTGACTATCCCACCAGAGATGGTTATGTAACTGTACTTGTAGCTACCTGATATAAAACTGACACTGAACCAACCTGTCTCTTGAGATAGTCCTATTGGAATCTGGTTTAAACCTTGCTCTCCAAGCCCGGTCTCGACTAAAAATTATCTAAACTATGAACAAAAAACACCTTAGATTCTACTCTGGAGGTTGGAGTTGAACTATATCACTATTGGTGGCTAATGCAGAAATATTTTATAGATAAAGCTGTGTAATAGCTGAATGGTCTAGTCCCTCACTATAAAAAGATCAATAATATGTAAAGCAATATTTATTTACTATATGGCATTAGGAACTTGAAAGATCATTGCCATACTCACAAAAGTAGGCCACCTATCCCTATATTGAGCTAATTCTATCCAGTCTATCTCATTACACCCTATCTTTCTCAGGTCTATCCAAATATTATCCTCCCATCTGCGTCTGGATCTTCCGAGTAGTCTTTTCCCATTGGGTTTACCATTCAACACCTTGAATGGGGTTCTAGATACTCCCCTTTACACTGCATGACCCACCTATCATAAGCTGTGAGATTTTATTACCCTGACAATGTCTGGTGATGAGTACAGGGTATGCAGCTCTTCATTATTTTGCCTCCTTCACTCCTCACTATCTTCATTCTTCCATTTTTGGACCAAATATCTTTCTAACACTCTTAATGTATTTCCGTCAATTAAGGAAAGAGGTTATGTTTCACATCCATTGAGAACAACCGGTAAAATTATGGCTTTGTATATTTTAAGTTTTATATTTCTTGACAGCAGACGAGACGCCAACAACTTACTGATTGAGTGATAACAAACATTTCCCGACTATTATTTTCCTAATTTCCAATGTAATATTGCTATCACTAATTAAAATTGTTCCTAAGTATTTGAATTTATTAACCCTGTCAAATGATATATTTTTGCTGTAATATCTAAATTAGCGTCCTCTAAAACTATACAAAATAAAAAAATACAGATTGTGAAAAATTACTTTAAAAAAAGGGAAAAGAAGAATATTAATTTTTAATAAGAATTAAAACTAACTACTTAATCTAAGGAGACAGTAATGAGTGTAGTAAGGAAATGCACTGAGATTTGCCTGGAAATATTATACATAACCTAGATGTAGAAACATACCTTGACACATCAGACTACAATTGGAGTCCTAGTTTATCATACTAGACTCACTAGCGCTAGCCATTAAATGTATCAGTCTGCTAACTATTTTTCTTATTAATTTATTAACTGATGAATTTCAGCAAAATCAATATATATTTTAGGAGTAGAGCATCTATTTTGACAATCAAAAAGCAGCAATTTTTTAGTGTTTTATATTTATTTGTTTATATATATATATATATCAATATATCAATATAATATATATATATATATATATATATATATNATATATATATATATATATATATATATATATATATATTATATTGATTCTAAATTCAATAAGTACAAATAAAGAATACATAAAACACCTCTACAATATGGCAAAGTTCATATAATATTTTGATTGTGAAACACTATTCCCAACATACACTATCTAACCTAAGTGTAAAAGATAAAAAAGGTAAAGAGGACCATAAATAAATAAACCCAGCCTTTTTGGTCATAGGTCATATATGTTAGTGCTGTATTAACTCTCTTATCTGGCAGATAAAAGTGTCAAAGCAACCACATACCCCATAGTCTCTTTGTGAGTTTTTGATTATGTAACTCTTCTCTTCGTTGGATATTGTCGGATGGTGATGTGGCGTATCATAGACAAAGAACACCCAAGTGATCATGAAAGGTATTACAGACAAACCACTCAAGTAGTAGACAGACGGCCAACCAAACTTTTCCATCAACTCACCAGCGGTGAACATAGGGATGAGTGTGCCAAGAATCATTGCTGCAATCAAGAAAGGAAGATTCGCCACGTTTTAGTCACCTGCCATAGGTAGTTTGGTTTTTGACACACTTGAGTCATCTGTCATAGGCATTTTGGTTTTTGGCACAATTGAGTCATCTGTCATAGGTCTTTTTTTGTTGGGACGCTTGTGACACTTGTTAAAGGTTATTTTGTTTATGGTAGGTTTGAGCCACCTGCTATTGGCAGTTTTGTTTATGGTACGGTTGAGTCACCTGCCATTGGCAGTTTTGTAGATGGTACATTTTAGTCACCTGGCATTGGCAATTTTGTTTAAGGTATGTTTTGAGTCACTTGTCATAGCAGGTTCAAATTTTTACATGCTTGAGTCATATGATAGATAGGCAGTTTGGCTTTTGGCACATTTGTGTCACCTGCCATAGCTATTTCAGTTTTTGGCATACTTTAGTCACCTATAAGTATTTCAGTGTTTGGCAAACTTTAATCACCTGTAATAAGCAGTTTGGTTTTTGACACATATGAATCGCCTGCTTTTGATCAGCTAAACTGAAGGTGTTTTTTCCAAACTAAGGCTCACCATCATAACTTCAAGTGTATGCTGGTGTGCTACTCTACCTTAAATATTAGTGTTGTTGTCGTTATTGTTGTTATTTTTACTAAAGTTTATAGGCTTGTAGACAAAATGAGGTCATTAGGGTCTTAAATGATATTAAAAACATAGTAAAAACCCCATTGGAGAGTCATAATAAATAATTTACCAGCCAAAGTAGGCAGATGAACGCACTAAAATAAAATAATATATACAAATCGTAAAAGGTGTACTAATATGTTAAAAATAGATCTAAATGAGACAAAATCAATTTGAGACACTCAAAGGTGAACTCACAGTGGATTCCTACATTAAAGTGCATCCTTACTATACTGTTTGTTCCCTTAGGTTAGATAGTCCAAGTTGTTAGTAAATAATGTATTACTGTCAAGACATGAAAGAAAAATAATTAGTTTGTACATCTAAAATAAATGCTAAAAGTTACTAGAGCTACCAAAGTTTACAAATTACAATAAATATTGATGTTTATTCTTAATAGTCAAGGCATAAAAATATGTCTAGCCAACTTAAAATATCTACTTTTCACCTTTGTATAAAAATTAGTGAAAGCATATTATTTTGATTAACAAAATTTTTATTTGCTCCATGCATACAGCACAAGCACAACTCATGCCTAGTTTACAAAGTTTTGAGTACTACCAAAGCCCCTAACAAACTTTCAAACATTAATGCAGCCTTTTAGTTATTATGTGAAAATTGTAACTTAATCAAAGAAATAATACACTTGTAAAAGCAGTTATATTTTCAGTAGAGTTGGAACGAATCTACTATTTTAAGAATCTGAACCTTTATTTTATCTGCAAATCCTGATCTTAAATTCAAATCTGAATGTTGGGAAAAACGATGAACAAAGGAGTAAATATTAATATATTGAAAGGATAGAAAATTAAAATAATAACTAAATGTTAATTCTTTTGTTATAATCCATTAATAATAACATTTATACATTCATTTAAGTGTTCAAGCAATTGCCTGAGGTCTAGTTAAGTTTAACCTAAAAGTCTGAGCCACCAATGTAGTGTATTAAAGCTATAAGACCAATTAAAATGTAAAATTTGAAAGAAAAAAAAAAGTTTAGTATTTTAGTCTCAAATTCTGTATTTTCTCAAATCCTCTAATATCCCTAAGGATTTAAAGGTTTCATCTCTTATTTCCATACATATTATGTATGAACAATTTGGAATAATTGTCAGCTATGATCTTTTATGAGTATGAAAATATCACCTTTGTATTATGCAAGTTATACTCCTTACCCGAAAAGACATATGCTGCAGAACGTGTTCTTTCATCCACTGGCAACCATGAACTAAACAAAATATTAAATCCTGGATACATTGGAGCCTGAAATTGTGGAATATATGTTCATCATTTAATTTCAGTGCCTTTATTATTAATAACTTAAATTATTATTAAATGTAAAGGTAATATTTTACAAAGCTAATTGCACAAAATTATTGAAATAAAAGAAACTTGGGCCAAACATTAGATTCCATTCCCTAAAATCCTTATTTAGGCAACCAATTCAATAAAATTAGGAGGTGGGTGAGGCAACAAGGTAGGCAGTTGCCTACGGCAGCAAATTCTGAGGGGCTGCAAACATGAGATATTATATTTTTGTTTTTAATTTATTTATTACCCATTGGAGTTTATAATATTAATTATATTTTGAATTGTAAATAGTTTAAAATGTTTTTTTTTATATTATTAGGGGGGAGGGCAGCATTTACATGCATTGCCTAGGGCGGCAAAAGGTCACAAGTTGGTCCTGATAAACAATCAGACAAAAATACATCATTATCAAGGTATGCCTACCCAAAGAAATTATTTTTAATATAAATGTAACATAAGGTTCAAGCTCATGAGCTATGTGATAAAATGTATTTCTTAGTAATAATATATTAGTTTCTAGCCTTGCTATGTATGTTCTTGTGAATATTAAAATAATAATAATAGTAATAATAACAAAGGCAGTCTTGAACAATATGTGGTCAACATTACACATGAGATGAATTTGAATTAATTCTTGAGTCAAAAATAGTGATGAATAGGTTTGAAAAATGTACCAACTACAGACCCAGTTAACCTATTATTTTGATTTCCAATTATGGTGTCAATTCCTGCTTCTATATTCCCCTTTATCACACAAACTAATCTAAAGCCATTTTTTTTCTATCAATACATAATGATATTGACCAAAGCATCAAACATTTCTAAAACATTGATAACAGCTAAAATAGGAACCAAATATAACTTTATGTTAAATGGACAAGATTCTTAGTTACCAAAAATCATAACTCATAAATTTTATTTTTTAAGTAAATTCTATATAGTTTAAAATGTACCTACATTCATGCACAAAAAAGTATTATCTAACTTATATTTTTACATATACCTCTATAAATAAAACCTTGTTTCACTTTATGAGGTAATTCTGTTATATTTGGAAGAAGGTACAGGAAAAAAAGGTGGATAGAAACGTATAAAAGGAACAAACAGAATTTAGCCTTTAAAATGAAAAGAAGAACACATTCAATCTTTACATTGCTGTTACTGGACAAAGAGGCAACGACCGCCTCTTAAAGAAAATATTGATTGTTACTGCCCAATCCCCTGATCTAGGTTTAATTCTATCATAACTCGTCAGGAGGGAGTGTGAAATGAGCAATGCAACTTCCTTAAAGAGGAGTTGTGTTGCATGTTTTTGACTCCCTCCTAACGAGTTCCAATAGAATGAAATCTAGGTCGAGGGATTGGACATTAACTACAATAGCCCCGTGGCTTCTTTGGTGCTGACTGACAGCTCAAAGCTGACTTTTGACAGTTAACATTTAGGTATATACCTAAATTTGGACCGTCGGAAGTGATAGCTGCTAAACACATGTTTTTGCAGAGCATATAGTTCGGCATAGGGATAAATAATTTGTTCTAGTAACTATTCAAATCTTTTAGCTGTCAGCTGTGAGCTGTCAGTCAGCACCAAAGGAGCCATGGGGCTACTGTAGGTTTGCCTTATAGAGATATATTATATATTGTAATGATATCGATTTTTCCTGTCTTTTTAATATTCGGGATCATATTTTAAAGTAAATATATTAATATTTCTTCTTTTCAATTAATATAAAGTAAACTCATCTTTTCTATACTACAGCCATGTTTTTTTTTCCTTCATTTAACTGCACGTGTCAGAAGCATGGATTTTACTTCCGGGTTGTAATGCGCAGTAAAATAATAGCAGGTGCAGAGTAACGCGTCTGTTTTCTTAAATGCGCGCTAATTAAAAACTAACCCCATTGGTCGATGGAAAGAAAGCAAGGAGTGGTCTGGGTTCGATGGTGTGAGCTACGGGGTTCACACGGCTCGACTCAAGAGGACGCTAGCTTGGTAGACGCGTCATTCTACTCTTCTTCGGTAGACGAGAGAGATATGTAATACATTACAGCATGAATCTCGTATAGTTTGATAATGTTAGATTGGTTGTGTTTGGAATCACGGCCAAGGTGTTTTTACCTAAATGGTTTCCATTATTATTTTTCAAACAACAGTGATATGTAATACATTATACCATTAAAGTTTATACAAAAGTATCTATTTTCGAAGACATTTATTTGTAATATATATATTCTTCAAACCAAAGTGAAGTTAGTACATTAAAATGGCGCTCAACGTGAAGGCATTCCAGCAGAACGTTACAAATGACGTCTCGATAAGGGGCATCCAACTTTAGTACGTTACAATTGACGTCACAAGAAGGGCAGTTCCAAAGTGTACGTTACAATTGGCGTTCCAATGTGGGGCATCCAGCTTCTGTACATTACAATATTCATATTCAATGTCAATTTCCTTTGTTTATAATTTATGCTATTCCTTTTACATGATCCTATCTAAGTGTACTGTTATCCTTTACTAATTTTCTTTTTTTTTCCGTTTCCTCTTTAGAGAATTTGCATTGTGCATTTCACACTTCCTCATGATGAGTTCCAAAATAATGAAACCTAGGTAGAGGGATTGGGTGGTAACAATCAATTTTCTCGCAAAGGTGGCGGCCATTGCCTCTATGTCCAGTGGCAGCAATGTAAAGTGTTAACTGTATTCTTTTCAATGTAGAGGCCATATTGTGTTTGTTCCTTTTATCTGTACCTTCTTTTAAATAAAACATATTTACATTTATCCATACAATTTGTAAATCGAGGATTTACAAAGAAGAATAAATGTAAGTATTTTTGCACTATATGTTTACATTGAGCCATTTTTGAATCATACAACTATGTGCATGAATCCATTTTCAAAGGTTAATGTCTTTCAGTCATCCCTTAGTTTGCTTTTCCAAGTATATAGCATACATTCTCCCACAAAAACACACAGCAATAAGGGCACAAGCTTCATCGCCGCAACACCACTAGACTTGGAAAGGTGACTAAGTAATTTGTATCCTACAACCCAAACACCACTCCTCTTGTTTAAAACCCGAGAGTGAGACCAAAATACCACTATGCACTCACTAGTGGAAAATTTTTGAAACAATATAGAATAGATTTAATTTTGTTTATAATTCTAGAAATAATTATTTTACTCAGGGAAAATAGAAAAATAGTTTGACTATTTTACCTTTAAAATGGTTATTTTAGTGCCCTAAAATATTGTTCATTCAATCTAATTTGGGTATTTTCCTGTGAAACTCCAGAATATAAAGCTCCATTTAAAATTTCCAAAATTATACCTATGAAACAAAATATTTCAAAAACTAAGAATCCTATCACTAGACTAATTATCCCAATATATATGATGACATTAAAATTAGGCTTTCCTAATTTATTATGTATTAACTTTAAAAACTATGACAATGCTGCATGATGATTGCACAAGATCTTATAATGTCCACATTATACAACTGTCAAGTTATTAAAAGCTATAAATTGTAAAACACATTTTTATATTTTAATAAGTAAAAAAACTGGTGTGTGTGTCCAAAATTTGCTTAAGTAGTATGCCCCAAATGTCAGTCAATTAATTATAAATAGGTCATCAGGTATAAATTTATTGTTACCATTTATGACCTGGTGACCATATTTTTGGATGCCTGAATGTGACATCACTAACCACTATCTCTAGTAAATGTAAATCCCCTATCTTTAAACTAAATAGAATATGTAATAGACTTAAACTTTAAGATTATATACCGGGGTTCAATCCTCGCCCCCGGCACAGATTTATCTGAATGCCAATCCCTACCTTCACCTCTGACAAGACGTGTATTAATCACAATTTGTGAATGTGTAGAATGCCAGATTTACACCGTGGTTTGGATCCCACGTTAAACTGTAGGTCCTCCATTTCATTTCACAATCACCCTACCATTACACACTAGTGTAAGTGCGTATAACCTGAAGAGGTAGTAAGACACGGTGCTAATAATCATTTAAGATTATATTATTTCTAATTAATAGTTTTATATTCAAATATATTCATTTAATTGTAAGTGTATATTTAATAAGCTTTTTAAAGTCAACTCAATAGGACTTAAATAAAAATTGATAACAGATTATATGTTCCAGTTGTAATTTGAAGCATCAAGTCACCAAAGAAACAAATCAACCCATCCCTATTTATGACATTATAAATATAGGGCTTATATCAAATATGTTCATTCAACTAAACATTTAAAAAATAAAGTTATTTAAAAAAGGGAAAGAAAACCAGAACTGGTATAAACTAAAATAACGAAAAGAAGTGTAGGAAAATATAAAATATGGAAACTATGCAAACAAATCCAAAGACAGCTGCAATGAACTCACAGAAAAAACGCCTTTTGTAAAGTTGATCACTATAAAGAGCCAGACACTTAGGCGGGCAGCGCTCGGAGAAAGCAGGGTTAACACAGCCGTTATAACCATGGATATCCCCACCACAAACTTAACACCATACAACTCGCACAGTCTTGCACCAATCAGCATCGACATTAAGGTACCCACGCCACCCACAGCAAAAATGTATGACTGAGTTAATTCATCCCAGTCAAATTCTCCATTCTAAAACAAAATATACAGGCCTTGATTAATTTTAATCTGCATTTATACAAGATTTTTCATTGCTTGGTTTAATATCCCAGTAGACTTCAAAAAGATTTAACAATTCTTCTCCCCCCCTAAGACCGTCATTTTACAAAGAGGTGTAAAAGAAAGTGTATCGAGTGCTGAGTATTTAAAGGGAACAGATTTTAAAGAAAAATTGTATACAGTAGTAAAATACTTATGTTATTTATTTAATATAATAGATCTAAGCATTTTTATTTTTTGTTTACATAGGCTTAAGTCAAAATTGATTGATTACTAAATTTTAAAGGGATTATCATAGTAGTAAAATTGATATGTATCAGGATTAACCTAGAGAGAAGAAATACCATAATTCTTCCGCTCTAAGACATCATCAAATGTAAGATGCAGCTTAATTTTTCAACACCACCAACAGAAAAAAAAGCTTTACTTCTAAGAAAACAAATAAAAATAAAACCACAAAATATGCTATATTAAAGAAATATTTTGATTACAGAATTCAATTTACTAACAACAATACTACCTTATTTATTAGTAGGTATGTCATTCATCACTTCCTTCTGAATATATTTCAGTCCAATTCCTCAGAGCTGTCAATATTTGCATTTGAATCAATATCAGAGTCTACTTCACATCCAGAGTCTGATTCTTCTGTGACACTATTATCTTCACTACCCCAAAATTTATCGTCTTCTAAGCCATTGAGAATGTTGGTCAAAAAAGCACTGTGATTCTAAGATGTACCTCGTTTTTAGAGACATTTAAAATAAGAAAAAGAAAAAACGTGTGTCTTAGAAATACCATAAATATGACCAAGATTCAAACCACTGGAATTCTAATTTCTTAGGTCACATTAATGATGAGTTAGCTCTACAAGTTGCAGCACTGATTGTTTATTTGTTTCACAAGCTATGGAAAACAAAGCAAACAGTGCATGGATAGAAAGTATGTCTCGGCTGTGGATCACAGCTCTCTTTGTTCTATTTTTCATTGGTGGTGAAAAAAGCAATGTTTAAAACATTTCAATGTGTCAAATATATATAAATATATATACAAACAGTAGGTTAAGTTTTAATAATGATTATGGTAGCAACTAAAATTATTATATAGAAAAAATTTCCACTAACTAAAGCAAGTCAAGCTATAACTTAATACTGTGAAGGTTCATCATTATCATTATCAACATCATCATCATCATCATCATCATCATCATTATAAAGTCCAACACAATGGCTCAACTTAATCGGGCTGCCACAGTTTTCTTATTACTAAATTTCCTGTGTTTTGTAGAATGTATACAAGAGATTTCCATTTTTCAAGACACTTTAGTGAGCAGTATAGATGAATCAAGTTTCATTTTTCATAAGATAAGAATAAGTTAAGTCCTGCCATTGGTGTTTAGAACAGGATGATTTGACTGTGAAGGGGAAATTCATGCTATTTTCACGCTGAAGTAGCGAGTTTTGTATAAATAATGTGTTAGGCTTGAAATGTATAATTTAATAAGTATATGTTTCTCATTCTGTATATATTAATTATGTAAAGGGCTAGAAGAATATGAAAAATGTGCAGATAAGCCTTAAAAAGTAAAGAGGGTAAACTTGTTGAATTCCAAGTGGTGGTGCTTTGGAAGTACTTGAGAGCCTGGGGTGACAGCCAACAGATAAAATCCAACAGTGGGAGCATTAAGATGTATTTTGTTGAGGAGTCACCTAGAACCTTGTGAATAAGTTTAATGTATTCCTACATAAAGTAAAAATGTGTCATATGATTAATTAAATTGTAATAAAAATCTAATTCTTGTTAATCAAGTTCTTAATAGCTCGATCTCGTGCAGATTATATCTAATACAACCCAATATCAGGGACATGCCCTTTAATGTAATTACAAATAAAGTTGTGATACAACAACACAACACAATGTTTCAGGAAGAATAAAAGGGAGGGACAAGTGTAAGACATGTATTTGAGACAATGTTCTTAGTTCTTTAGCTCGCTTTTCCTTCAATGCAAAGTCCTCTCTAAAAGCTTGCCATTTAATTTTCCAGATTCATAAATATTCTAGGGTACTTTATGTGAAATTCCCTGCTTTTTTTTGTTTGTTTGTTTTGTTTTTCAAGATATAAAATGTGGTGTTGCTCGATTCGTTTGGTTTTCCAAGTGCATGGCAACTCTGTTAATCAACGGAATGGGTACTGAGGGGTATCTTTGGGGGAAATGCACTAGTATTAAGTGAGAGGAAATGGAGAAAACAACTGAAAACACCAGTGATAAATCACATGAGAAAAACCACCTTCAGTACACCTTAACAAGATTTGAAGCTCAACCCTTCCATCATTGGTGATCAATCCCAATTTACAAGCCTGATATCTCAAACCAAAGGGTTTCAATCTGTTTGCACCCATGCGTCACTTAAACCTCTTTTTTTTAAGGGGAAAAAATGCATTTAGGTTAAAATTAAAACAAAAAGAAAGCATGCAATATCTCATCACTTACTATTAGCAGGCATATAAAACTTGTGGACCTATTCATAATTTTGTGCGGCCTACAAACATTTTGAAGAACCATTAAAAAATGAAACCCAATTCTTCTTTTTATAAATATCATAAAAACGCAACCTTTGAAAATGTGATATTTGGGAATTTAGCATAGTTTGGAGAAATTTAAGGCTAATGTATCCTATTTAGACACTTTCTTTGGCAGGGATCGATTTATAAAAGGTTTTGAATCCGCAATGCACTTTATTACTCCCAATCTCTTTTAGGTTAATTTAATGCTATCCTCCAATCTGCATCCAGGTCTTTTCAATGGCCTCTTTTCATTGGGGTTTTCAGTCTTTACCCTGAACAAGTTTCTAGAATCTCCCATTCGCGCTGCATTTCCTGTCTACCATAATCTACAAGACTTGATTATCCTAACAATGTAGTGAGATGAGTACAGTGCATTTAACTCATCATTATGTGGCCTATTCTATCAATATCTTGTGATGAGTACAGGGTATGTAACTCATCTTTATTCAGAACTCTGCATGTGGTAGATATCATGCAATGCTCATGTCCGGCAAACAAACTCTTCATTTTATTAATCTTACTTTGTCTCTGACCTGCCTCACCAGAAATCCCTTCATTCCTCTCCAGTAAAGCACACATCACAATTTCAGAAACCCTACCTTAGACCATGTGACCACTTGTATGAGTAGAAAGATAAAATGTTTTAGATTGTAGCCACGAGGCATTATCTAACCACCAGTCAACATGATGAGTAACATACCTGACTCTGATCCAAGATTTAAAATTTCTGCACTTAAGGCTATGTGTTTTCCACTTTCCCTACGGGATATTTCAGTTACGTTTCTATAATTCATATTCTCTTTAACTTAATTGTTAATAGCTTTGTGTAAAATATAGAAGTATTATGTATAAAAAGGAGTTTACCTCATTTCCTCCTGAATCATTAATTGTGACATTTGTATTTATTGGGCAGTCTGTACTGTTCACGGTGTTGTTTGGTCTTTTCACCATGGCAATCACAGCCAGAGGGAACATCGAGCCGAGAGCCGACATCAATAAAACTTTGAAAGCAACTACAGCCATAACTATGTGCCTTTTCTTGCAGCATGATCCTAAAACACACAAGTAGCGAAGCATATAGTTAATTTTGTCTTAGCCCAAATAATTATATAATTTTGACATTTGTTAGGAATATAAAATGTACAGTCCAATTTTCATAGGAAGGCCCATTTATAAAATACTATTGTAACATAATTATATTTTAAGCCAAGATTGATAACAGCTAACTTTTAAAATAGCGTTACTCTATAGATATTTACAGCCTAATTTATATCAAAAGTGACAGTGCCTATATCTATTGAAGTATAATGAATATTTTTTACAGATGGTTACAAGACAGGTAGAAAAATGGGCTAGATGAGATGTCACATATCCATACATCAAACCATGCTGTTGATACTTTTTTAAAATAGTATCAATAAGCTACCAATAAAGTAGAATACTTGCTTACTCAATGGCATTAGGAACTCAAAATTTCATTGTAGCACTTATAAAAGTATGCCACCTATTCTTATCTTGAGCTAGTCATAACCAGTCCACCTCATTACACGATATTTATTTTAAGTCCATTATAATGTTATTTTTTACCTGTCTCCAGGCCTTCCCAACGACCTCTTTCCATTGGCTCTATCAATCAATACCCTGAACATGGTTCTAGATTCTACCATTAATGTTACATACTGCTCACTGTAATCTGAAAGATTTTAATATCCTAACAATGTTTTGTGAAAAATATAGGGTATATAATTTCATTATGTAGGATCCTCCACTCCCCAGTACATTCATCCCTTTTAGGAGCAAATAAAAAAAAATTAAATACAGTATAACCTTATTAGGCTCAACTCCGATAGTCCTAAATCCCGGATAGCCTAAACACACTTTTCAGAAATCAAGGAAAAAAGTTAGGTCAAAGAAAATAAATTTTATCGGCTAACAAGCTCAAACTTAAAAGAGAATTGTAAGAGTGATATCTAATAATAAATTCTTAATATATTAATTACATGTTGTACAGTCAACATAATGTGTTTTCCTGTAACTAAAAATAATTACAGTAGCCTATATATTAATTATGCCTACCAGTTAAATACGCTAAATAAAAATGTGATTAGGCCTAGACTCATTCAATTTTAATTTAAAATTTGTGAAAATACTGTATCTCTGTATTCTCCCGCTTAATACGAATTGTCACTAACCTGAAAAAGCTTCAGTCCCAATTAGTTCAGATTAAGAAGGTTCTAATGTATATAATAAAGTAAAATGATCTCAATGTTGGCCCAGAGGTGGATTAAACCGATTGGAGGCCCCTGGCAATAAAAATTTCGAGGCCCTTAGACCCAAGCTCCAAAACCAAAAAAATTGTGTAATAAAGTGATTACTTTTTCAAAAAGATTTCAGTATTAGATTTTTGGGTTGCTTAAACCAGCAATATGTAGCTAATAATTAAACTCAACATTTCAAGAAAAATCAGAAATTTATTCAAAAATATGTAACAGTGCCAGGTACTAAGTTACCTGAGTGCTTGAAAAAAGTTTTATATATGAGTTTGCATCTTGCTTTCCCTTTGGTAATTCATCAATTATTTTTGCAGTATGCTATCTATTTTGTCCAAAATTTCTTGTTCTATGTATAATATAGCCATGTTGTTTAATCTGTCTTCTCTCATCATACTCCTTAAATAGTTTTGAACGTGTTTTAAAAGTGAAAAAGATCTTTCACCTGATGCATTTGATATTGGTATTGTTAAAAATATTTTCAAAATAATCTCTAGGTTAGGAAATGTCGAAGACATTTCTCTTACAGCGTGATAAATTCTTGACATGGTTTTGATGGTATTTTTGTTTTCTTGTAGAAATAGTAAGACCTGATCTAGTTCGTCAAAATTAGAAATATCTATATCATTTTTGTAAATAATCCTTAAGTTTTTTCTTCAGTTGGTAATCTTTTATCAAAAAATACCCTAAAATGTTCTATAACAGCTCCATATGTCTGAGTTATTCAAGATAGTTTTGCCTTGGTGCTATCGCATATAACTTAAAATTAATTGACAATTATATTTTCCCTTCTGGCAAATTCATGGCCGACTTATTTGCGTTCATCAAAAAACATAAAAAGATGATAAATGAACATTTGAAACAGGTTTAATTGAATATTATTCTGCCCAAACTTAACCTAGGTAGTCAAATGTTTACGATATTCAATTATAAGCGAAGTAGAACTATCCATAATTCATTAAATTATTTATGTTGATAATTTTACTTTGCAAATAATTCAATGAAATATTGAAACTATTAACAGTTTTAGTTATGAAACTTTTGCTTTAGGCTTTTGCGTTTAAATGTAGAATATGTAAATAATATTATAATATAATAGTATTGCATTATTCGCCTTTACTGTTGTTGTTATTATTATTATTAGCACCGCGTCTTACTACCCATTCGGGTTATACGCTAATGTGTAATGGTAGGGTGATTGTGAGATGAAATGAAGGACCTGCAGTTTAACGTGGAATCCGAACCACGGTGGACGCCTGGCATTCCCCCTTTTCTGTTGTTGCAATTTTTAACTAGGAATCTATCGAGCTAAGGACCCTTAGGGATTTGGGGCTCCTGGCGGCCGCCAGGTCCGTCAGCTGCTTAATCCACTCGTGTTAGACACAAAAAAAAGTTTGTATTTCCTAAAAGATTCTCCAAAGTGTTGCACTCTTAATTCACACGAATGTAGGTACATTACCCTCTTATTATTTTTAACTTTACATAAAAAAAATGGCATTTATTCTTTTATTAAAATGTTAGAGACATTAATATTTACATTTTGGGTGTTTTACATACCCCACGATTTTTTAGAATGTTGCTCAATAGGCTGCTCCAGAGGATTTACTAGACTTTGTGAAAACGTCATTGGTAAAGGCATGACCTTGGCTTAACCAAAGGAATGGGAGTTTGACACTTATTAATTGTTATTTATCAGCAAACAAAAACACCTTACGGTTACAAACGCTCGCTATCACAATATATTTTTAATCACTGACCAACACATTTAAAACATTCAAAATTAAAATAGCAATTGTCATCCCTATACTATTTATTTTTGACACTTTAAAAATTATAAAGTATAAAGGATCACATGATAGTCATGTAATTAGTTGTTGCCATTTTAAATGTTTACATCACAGATTATTACAAAGATAAGCGAGCTTGTGATGGGTCGCTCGTGAGCGAGTCATTCAAATTGAACGACTCTTGAATGAGAGCTGTGAACGAATAACTCTCGCTTCACGAGCGAGTAATTCACGCCACCATTACTCACGACTTTTTCGCTCTCGTACATCCGGGAAGAGTAGTGATGGGCAGAATCGGATGAATAGAATCGATTTATTCGATTATTCTAAATAATCGATTCATTCGATTATTTCAAAATCATTCGAATTAAAAAAGCATTCGAATGAAAACAGTAGCTGACTTGACGCGAGCTGGCGGCACCATACAAACTGCTAGACAACAAACTGCTCGACAAGTTATAAAAAATATTTGGAAGGCTGGGTGGGTCAAGTGGCCGACACGACTTGGACCAACTGCTAGACAAGCTCAAGTAAATGAGTACAAAGTGATAGACAACCAAGCGATCGACACGAGAGAACAAATCTGTAAAAAGACCAACTGCTAGACACCCAGAAACGACACAGACCAAGTCATAGATAAAAGTAAAGTATGGACCAAGTGATCGACACGAACTGGGCCA
Source organism: Timema shepardi (assembly GCA_902151425.1). Taxonomy (NCBI): domain Eukaryota; kingdom Metazoa; phylum Arthropoda; class Insecta; order Phasmatodea; family Timematidae; genus Timema; species Timema shepardi. The sequence continues at coordinate 179 of CABFVX010005225.1, read as the reverse complement.
TGTGATAGACAAGCTCCCATATAAGAGGACAAAGTGATAGACAGCCAAGCGGCCGACACGAGAGGACAAACATCGGAATGAATCCAGCTAAGCGTGGCTCAAGTGACAGACAAGTTATTTCAAAACTAACAAAGTGATAAACATGGGCTTAGAAAGTTGGGTATAAGGATGGTCTGGAT
>CABFVX010005224.1:23653-53548 GCA_902151425.1 Timema shepardi | reverse complement strand
CCCCAGTGCGTCACCCTACACATACAGCCAACATACTCCCCCACCCCCCTAGCCTTTAATTGGCTCCATTGTCTGGCAATTAACGTTTTCTTTGTGTCACAGAAACTGCGTTTCCCCCCTACTTTCATGTAGCTATAAACCTATCATCTTTGTAATATAGTAACATATTTAGTTCGTTACAAGCCTGCGTTTTACCCCAAACTCCCCAAAATAAACGTTTATGTGGGTGTGGAATAGTTCAACCCATTTTTTTTTACCGTGCAAATAATATGGCGTCGTTAAAGTATCTACTGCTTTCAATTGTCATAATAATAGTATTTAAATACAGGATTGCCAACAAGATGATAGTAAGGTTTTATATATATATATAGTAAGGTTATATATATATAAAACCTTACTATCATTTATCATTTATATATAACAAGAACCTTAATCACAGATATATTCTGTAATGTTTATAAAAATATGTCGGAAAATCCGTGTTTAGATTTTAATGTAATAAGACAATAAGTAAAAAAGATTATATTTTTATATAATATAGAGAAAGTACTGCTCTCTAGTAAACATAGAATGAGTTAAGGCGAGTTTATTCTGATGCCATCTATCAGACAAGCAGTACTGCGATTAAATGGATACAATTCAGGATTCTGTGGGTACAATGCAAATATTTCTAGTGGATACAATTCAGACTTTTTATTTGTGCTGCTCGTTTAAGAAAATGTCTGAATGGCTACCATTCAGAATGGATACAATTCAGGATATATATAGAACAAGAACCTTAATCACAGGTATATTCTGTAATGTTTATAAAAATATGTCGGAAAATCCGTGTTTAGATTTTAAATTAATAAGACAATAAGTAAAAAAGATTATATTTTTTATATAATATAGAGAAAGTACTGCTCTCTACTAAACATGGAATGAGTTAAGGCGAGTTTATTCTGATGCCATCTATCAGACAAGCGGTACTGCAATTAAATGGATACAATTCAGGATTCTGTGGGTATACTGCAAATATTTCTAGTGAATACAATTCAGACTTTTTATTTGTGGTATTCGTTTAAGAAAATGTCTGAATGGCTACCATTCAGAATGGATACAATTCAGGATTTGGTTGACATTATGAAAATGGATACAAATCATACTTTTTATTTGTAATGTGTGTTTAAGAAAATGTCTGAATGGCTACAATTAAGGATTTTGTGGATATAATGCAAATAATTACAGTGGATACAAATCAGGATATTTGTTAATGTCATTTATTTGAAAACTGTCTGAATGGATACAATTCAGGAAGTTGTGGGTATTATGATAATGGATACAAATCAGACTTTTTATTTGTGGTGCTTGTTTAAGAAATGTCTGAATGGCTACCATTCAGAATGGATACAATTCAGCTCTCCCATTCATTTGTTGGTATTATGACCAATGTTTACTCTTTAGCGTAAGTTCTAGTGATCAGACATTGAAAAGAATAATTAAAATAAAATAGGGAACTAAATTTACAAAAAAGTTAAATAATATATATTTTTATATTGATTGAAAACTGTGAAAATTCACAGATCATCACTTTACAAATAGTACAAAACCACAGATCATACTCGAGAATGCATATGTTTGGCTCGAGTTGTTACGTTAAGTTGAATGAATCGTGATCACACATAGGTTAAGTTATCTTTCAGTGAACGTTACATTAAGTTAACGTTAAGTTGATCGTGATCCCGGAATTACATCAAGGAGATCCGTGATAAATTTAATCAGTAATATTATGATAATATTAAATAAAGGTATAATTAATGTAAATTATTGTCACATCGATTTAGGAAAAAATTATAGTTCAGGTTTTGCATCAATGCTTGTTGTTACTTCTCCACCGTCTGCCACCACGTACCAGTGACTGTCTACTGTCTAGTGTCTCAGTTCAGCTGTTAGATTGACTCAATGTAAAGAGAAAAGATAGGTGGTGCCACCTGGAAGAACTATTTGATGTCATTGGTTACGTCAGCCACGAAATTACGTCTCACACACAGCAGCGAGTAGTATGTCGTTGGTCTAAGTGTTTTGGGAGTTCCTTTCGTTTATTTTTATGATTATTTATTTATCTGTGTTTGCGTGGTAGTATATTTTGTGTGTATAGTTAGCTACTTTTTTATGTTTACCACTCAAGTATCTGTTTTAATATGCTAATATAAAAAATACAGCAGGAATGTTCTACTTAATGATTCAATAATATTAACTATAATACGCATTATATGTATGAATGATAACTATACGTAGTTGTATTGTTCTTATTAAGTGTTTATTAGTTCATAATAGTTTTTCTTTTATATAATATGATATAATATATAGGATACAAGTAATTGATGAACAATCAGAATTTTAGGCTTTTTGTTAATTTATTTACGTACGTTAGGCATGTAAGACTGCAAGTCATCGTTGAACAATCAGACTTTTAGGCTTTTTGCTAGTTTATTTGTGTACGTTCGTCAATTTTAATTACATGTGTTTTTAAACAGACTTACAAAATGCTTAGCTTTGCTGTTGCATTCTGTGTAAATAATCAATGAAGCTGCAAGGGTAATAATATATATTTTTACTCCTTTCTTAAAGATCCAGAAATTGTCCGTACATGGGAGCTCAAATGAAAAAGGAAATACACCATTAATACAAATCTTTCCCGAATATGTCCCATTCATTTGGCTAATAATGACTTTGATATTTGTGGTGCTAAATTGAAAGTTAACTAAAATGCTAAGAACTTAAAACAAATTGAATGTTGCCAGTGTTAATACAATAGTTCCAACACGTAAGTAATTTAGAACATAGTTTAGTAGCATTTTAAGTGTAATTTAATCAGTTTTTCTAATTTATTGGTATGGATTTTGAATATGTATTTATATGTTTAATATTCCCAAAATGAACCGTGGGAAAACGTACAAGAATTAATAAATTCATTTTTATTTAAATGCAAAGATTTATTTAGATCTTTACTGACATTGTGTTGTTATAAGATTTCTCAAAAATGGTATTTAAGTGGCGAGACGAAGAAACCGACTCATTTTTGGACTGTTACGGAAAATTTGATTGTATGGGGAATACAAGTAGTATTTGTATAAAATATAACCGAACGTGGCACTATCTTAGTAAATTAAACCGTAGTTGATTATTCTCAACATGATCATTATGATAAATGTTTCATGTGAACAAATTCTTTTAATTTTTATTTTCATTAAAAATGAATCACTTGAAATTATTCATTAAAAGAAACACGTGATAACACAGCTTTAAGCGCTATCAAGCGACGTCACACACTCAGCCAATCAGATGTCTTTCTCCAACGGGCGCTACCTTCTAGTATTCTCTTTACATTGGTTTGACTCACTAACATCTTGTTTGGATCGCATTTAGTATTACTTCCTTTATTTATTCTGTGTTTACGACATATATATTCATTTTTATTTGTGTTCATGAGTGTATTTCTATGTCAATTTGTGTGTCTATAACTGTATTTATCTTAAGTAAGTGTCTAACCTATTTGTGCCATGCCACCAACGAAATCAAAGTGGTGGTTTCACTTTTTAAGAATTGATTATAAAAGTGTCAAATGCAATACTTGTGGACGTATAGTCAAAACATCCGGCAATACTATCAACTTGAAGGCTCATGTGGACAAAATTCATCCTGCATTGTCAAAGCTGGTGGCTTGCCCAGTCCTTGGGCAACGACCTAATTTTAGCACCAGTGGTAGTGGAACATCTTCAGACGCAGTTTTAGAATAAGATGATATTGAAGTAAGTGATGAAGATTTACCAACTTCTCTTTCAAATAATCCTCCAAAAATGAAAGTACATAAAAAAGATAGGGACATACAGCATCAACCACCATCTTCTCAATTTGCACACATCTGTCCCAAGCATGGAGTCGGCTGCAGAGAATCGAAACTTGCAGGAAGTCGTGCAGCTACTTGAGCCCCTGCAAGCAGATAAAAATCAAGTATCAGGTGATAAGTTTTCGACCATCAGCCTCGCTATAACCATAGCTACCAACTTGCAAAACAAGGAATGAGAAAACGGCTAATGATTGAACATATTCTAGCCCTAGCCATTAGTACATTGTTGGACCCTCGATGAAAGATTTTATATACTTTAGAGAACCTGAGGCTACCACGAAAGCCCTCAGAAAATTAAAAGGAATGTTGAAAAATTCTCTTTGTCCAAAAGGTGGTCATGGCCATAGTTCTGATTCTGACTCTGGAGAACTGCAACATCTTTCTTTGGTGATCATGCAAAAATTGTCCAAAAAACATGGAAACAACGGAGCTCTCTAGTTGGTGCAGGCTCTGATCTCCCTGATGGACTTGCGCTATAGTTAAGATCCCCTGCTGAAGCTGATACCAGCAAATGCTCTCTTTCTTTCTTGAGCAGCTCAACTGGAACGTATCCAGAATTGAGTAAAATGTCCAAGTGATATTTGGGGTCTACAACAACATCTGTGCCATCTGAAAGAGTTTGCTAGCAAGCTGGGAACATTATAAATCCCTTAAAAAATCGTATAAAGGGAGAAACGCTCAACAAACTTCTTTTTCTCCATTCACTTGGGTAAGAGTACTTCTTTTAAATAAATCTAATTACACGTTAATAGACGTCAAATCAATTTTTTCTACTTACTCCTATCAATTTTTGTATACTTTTTAAAAATATTATTAATTTTTAGCTTAATATTGCCAAATCTATATCCTAAAACTTTGATTTTGTCAATTTTTATAAATAAATATATTATGACACCCTCCATTTTATTTTTGTTCTAAAACTAAGAAAATCGATACTATCTAAGAGAAATATCGGTATGACGATACTATCTGAACTAAAACTATCGATGTATAAATATCGGATATTGAGAGCAAACTATCGATATCGCATCCCTAGTTTGCATAGAAAACGCAATACTAGTTATATCCCTTATCTATGGTTAAATCCAACAAGCAGTCGGCTTTATTTATATATCATGTTTCAATGTTTAGAGAATTTATGTAACTGAAAATTTTAATTTAGTGGACACAATTATTTCATTGACTCTATATTCACTTATTTAGACTAACTAGAACTATCAATTTGCAATGAGTAGTCCTAAACAAAACGAAATGGAAGTGGACGATGCGGGTTCTTCAAACACGAATGTGATGGCCTCATCGGGTACAGTTGGAAGTGTTTCTATATCTTTACATCCACTTGTAATTATGAATATTTCGGAACACTGGACTCGTCTTAGAGCCCAGGAAGGCACAGCTCAGCAGGGTAAGATTTATATTGAAATACCGTTTTCGTTTAATGGTAGTGTGCATTTGTGATGTTCCTTTTATGGCCCGTCTACAACCAAACGCACCCGCTTGTCGTACTCGCAACTACGCAATAACGTAATTTTGTCTGTCGCTTACGCAAACACAATCGTATGTCGGAACTGTCGGACCAGTTTGTCGGGAGGAGATGAACATTGACCATCTCTTGCGTTGGCTTGCGTTCAGCCAATCAAAAAATAAATAAGGATGGACTACTAAAATCAAATAATATGAAGTAATTTGGTTTATGACAAAAACGCTTGGAAATGTATATTAATTAATACAGGATTTTCAATTAAAATCATGTGTATTTAACCATTTAAATATTTTTAAAATATTTATTTCTTATTTGAAAACATTAATATGAATTTTTCTTTTATAGTAATCATTGATGTTTGTTCCTATTGGTTGAAATTACGTTTTACGACTTTTCATTGTAGACAGCCTATTTTGTATATAATAAAAGCGTAATTACGAGTGTATTTGCGATTGCGTAGTTGCGAGTCCGACAAGCGGGTATGTTGGTTGTAGACTGGCCTTTATAATGGCTGGGAAAGATTGTTATGGCCCGTCTACAACCAAATGCACCCACTTGTCGGACTTGTAACTACGCAATAACGTAATTTTGTCTGTCTACAATAGCTTACGCAAACACAATCGTATGTCTGAACTGTCGGACCAGCTTGTCGGGAGGAGATGAACATTGACCATCTCTTGCGTTTATGTAGTTGCGTTGGCTTGCGTTCAGCCAATCAAAAAACAAATATGGGTGGACTACTAAAATCAAATAATTTGAAGTTATTTGGTCTATGACAAAAACGCTTGGAAATGTATATTAATTAATACAGGATTTTAAATTAAAATCATGTATATTTAACCATTTAAATATTTTTAAAATATTTATTTCTTATTTGAAAACATTAATATGAATTTGTCTTTTATAGTCATCATTGATGTTTGTTCCTNCATTTAAATATTTTTAAAATATTTATTTCTTATTTGAAAACATTAATATGAATTTGTCTTTTATAGTCATCATTGATGTTTGTTCCTATTGGTTGAAATTACGTTTTACGACTTTTCATTGTAGACAGTCTATTTTGTATTTAATAAAAGCGTAATTACGAGTGCATTTGCGATTGCGTAGTTGCGAGTCCGACAAGCGGGTATGTTGGTTGTAGACTGGCCTTAATTATTTAGCTTGCATGATTTCCATTTCTAAGGAGACTTGGATACAGAGCTTACAGAATGGGATTTTTAAAATGTTTTAAACTAAGCTATCTTGAGCTAAAATGCCTTGAAGTAATCAGACAAAACATTATCTTGTTTAATCATTAGACTATTGGAGAAAGATTCCCTCAACAAATTCTCAGACAAATTGACAATGATTTGTAATTGTTAGAGAAATTAATTTTGGGAGTTTTTTGCTTATTTCTATATTGGCCTAGTTTTGTTTTTTGCCAAGAAAGTTAATTTGTCTTTTCCACAGTGATTGGAGCTCTAATTGGCAAGCAAAAGGGTCGCAATCTTGAGATCATGAACTCCTTTGAACTTATGTTCGCCCGTATTGAAGGTGACATTTTCATTGACCGAGATTATTATGCAACTAAAGAAGAACAGTGTAAGTTAACGCAACATTAACAACCAAACACACAGATTTATCTGATTACCAAACCCTTCCTTCACCTCTGACAAGACATCTTGTGAATGTGGGGAATGCCAGGCCTCCACCGTGGTTCGGATTCCACGCTAAACTGTAGGTCCTTCATTTCATCTCACAATCACCCTACCATTACACATTAGCGTAAGTGTGTATAACCCGAACGGGTAGTAAGACGCGGTGCTAATAATAATAATAATACAACCAAACAAAAATGTTTGATAAACTAGGTAGGCCTACCCATCATAAAGGAATTTTTAAAAGTTTATAAATAGACCTATGTTGGTTTCTATTAACTAAGTGCTCCCTAAATTTTGCCCCCAAAGTCAGTTTTCTGGGGTTGCCTAAATTAAAATTGGTTCCTATATTTAGCTTGGCCTCCTTTTATTGATTTCCTACAAATTGTCATAACATCAAACTGCTTGAAATTCATACAACTCTAGCATTTAAAACAAACATAATATTTTTAGAGGTCCTCACAATAAAGTGCTGGTTAATTGTGAGAACCAATACAGAATAAGTAAAACTACTTAATATGTACTGCATGAGGAGCCATACTTTAAACAACATTATATAATTTATTGCCACAAATTTGCTGCACCATAATATTATGAATCTTATTAAAAGCAAAGTTACCCAAATATTTATTGCACATTTGACACAAATTAAAAAGATTAGTGGTATCTGATGATTTAGAAACATAGTTGTCCGACACCTTAACTCAGTAGTGTGCCTCCTTATGAAAGGCTACTAATCTAAGGGCTTTGGGTTCAATTCTGGGCATGGCTTTTATAATTTTAACATATATATATAGGCCTATTACTTAAAATAATACTTCATAATATTTTTTATGCATAATGTATGTATGCCTATCATCCTTATAAAACTGAAGACCTAAAGTAGAATTTAGGGGAAATTAAATAAAGGGAGAGGGGCAAACAATTTTAGGGAAAACTACCCTCAGTAAACTCGGCTTGGATTCAAACCCTAACCTCATCACCAGCAAAACACACTTGACGAGCCTGACATATAGTCTGTGTGCCCATCAATGTGGGTAATTCTCTACCAGCCGTTTAAATATTTTGAGTGTGCAAAGGTCACATTTTAAATGTGAAGGGGAATCAAAGTGAGACTTGAAACAACCCAAGCATAGTTGAAGATGTTGTCATGTAACACTACTTTTAATTATAAAAATACCCATCGAGTGCTACTAGGTAAAGAGAAAGGTTTTAAGAAAAAACTACATTTTTTTATGTTGGCATGTGAATTTATATATGCTTACACTATAGTTATCATTTAATCACTAGTCATTGTTAAGATACTGTTTAGTAGCTGTTTAAAATGACTATATAGTAAACTCACGATTATCCGCTTTGCGGCTTAACCATGGCATCTCCAACAGCAGGGGATACCTTTTTAAAAAACATTGTGTTGATGGAGAATACAGAGTTACCGATTGTAGTACTCAGTAAATCTCAAGGGAAGAGACAAGGGCCAGAAAGGCAAAAAGTTTATGCATGGGGGACTGCACTGGAATAGACTTGTAAACTGCTTAATTATCTGGAACAGGAAGCCGGCGTGCTCCTATCTGATAAGCTGATGTTACAGAAAATACGTAGCGAGATAAGGAAAAAGGAAGCAACTGCAATGAAGCAGAAGACCAATACAGATGTTTTAAGTAATGTGTCCATTTTGAATATACTGTTCATTGATATAAAGTGTTTTTTTATTATTATTTATTGCGTGAAATATAATGATGTGTTCATAGACACAGTCACGATAGGTGAGCACTAGTTCAAATTGAATGTGCTACAATCTTGTGTTTTACTAAATATGCAGATTATTTGTGGTTTTGGGCTATCCACGACACTTGTCTCCTCCATTATTGAGGATAATCGGGAGTTAACTGTAATTGAAATATGTCATACCTAGCTAGATGTTTAAAACCCATTCACAATATATCAAAATTTTCCTATTCGTTCAAAATGTATCAAAATTGTGGAGGTTATTAGGGATGTTGAAGTTGAAGCAAAGGATATTTAACTTTGACATGTTAAAAAGCTTTTCACACCCTTAAGCTTTAATACAATTATTATGAAAAGGTGTTTTGTCTTACAACAGGCCCATTACTTTTGTCAGTTAACTTATATCACCAATGCCCCCTGTCCTCTTTCTTCAGCTCTCAGAATTTTCTTCTTTCCTTCAAGTCATCCAATATTTGAATCCTCCTCCTTTCTAGGCTCCTTTTCCCCCCCAACCTTGCCTTTTATGACGTCCTGCAAAAGACAATCCTAAGTTTGTGTCCACTCCACTTTGCTTTGAACCAAAGAATCACATCCAAAATGATTCTCTTCTAATGCTCTCTTCTTAAGACTTCTTCATTTGTCAGCTTGTCTGTCCATCTGATCTTCTCAAGTCTTCTTATTACCACATTTTAAAACTCTTCGAGTATTTCTTTTCCATTGTCCTAAGAGTTCGAGTTTCTACTCCAAACTGTGCGATGCTCCAAATGAAACATTTAATTAGTTTCTTCCTCAGTTCCAAACTCAACTTACTGGTCATTTTCTTGGTGCAGTAAGCATCCTTCGTCAGTAGACTTCCCATATACTTGAACTACTCATTGCTTTCAAGCTCCTGTTTTCCAATTTTTATTTTAAGCAACTCATTTTTTTAAATCACCATCACTTTTGACTTATCAATGTTGATTTTCATGCCATATCTTTTCCCTCTCTCCACCAGCTGGTCCATCATTTCCTGCAACTCATGTTCAGTTTTTTCCACCAATGCTAGATCATCTGCATATTTACTGTATTGATGACATGTCCTCCTATCCTGAAATTGCCACGTCCCTAAAAGGCTTCCCTGACCATCCACTCTCTATACAAGTTGAACAGAGTGGGTGACAAACAGCATCCCCTGCCTCACTCCTCTTCTTATCTCTACGTTGTTGTTCTCTTCATTTGTCAAACTCATCTTCACTCGCTGTCCCAGGTACAAGTTCACAATCAACCTTCTGTCCCTCCAGTTGATGCCGATCTTCTTGAGTATTTCCATCAGTTTCTTCCACTTCACCCACCTCGGTGGCGTAGTTGGCTAACGCGCTTGTCCTGTTGAGCTCGACTGCTGAGGACGGGGAGATCGAGGTTTGAATCTCGGTCGGGTGAACTGGGGGTGGTTTTTCCTAAATGGTTTTCCACTCTCCCTCCACGCAAATGCGGGTTCACTTCCTCTAATTCAACCTTCCCAATTCCTAATTCATTAGAGTAATTAGTACTTAAAGCGTATAACCCGAACGGGTAGTAAGACGCGGTGCTAAATATTATTATTATTATTATTATCTTCCACTTCACTCTATCGAACGCCTTATGCCAGTTGATTAAATCATTGTAGACTTCTTCTTTGGCAGCATTCTTTATGAAATTATTATTAAAACAAATAAATAAACAATAATATCAAACTATTTGAATAAATAAGATATTATATAAGTTATTAGAACAATATTATTATTATTATTAGCACCACATCTTACTACCCGTTCGGGTTGTACGCACTTACGCTAATGTGTAATGGTAGGGTGATTGTGAGATGAAATGGAGGACCTACAGTTTAACGTGGAATCCGAACCACGGTGGAGGCCTGGCATTCCGCACATTCACAAGATGTATTGTCAGAGGTGAAGGAAGGGTTTGGTAATCAGATAAATCTTTGCCGGGACTGAGGATTGAACCCCGGCCGCCAGCATAGAAGTCTGACACCTTACCCCTAGACCGCCAGGTCTATTAGAACAATAAGGTCTTGAGAAAGATAAAAATAGTCACTAATGGCTATAAACTCATCTACCTCTGGGGTGTTATTTGTTATTTTTTTTTCATTTCTCATTGAACCAGGATAAATCTTGGTTAGTTGTGTTGGGAGGAGGGGGGGGGGGGGCTTGTTAAAGTGTATATTATATTATTCCCCCAATTCAAGTTGTCAGAACTTCACACAAGTTAATGCTAATGTTCAGGNGGGGGGGGGGGGGGGGCTTGTTAAAGTGTATATTATATTATTCCCCCAATTCAAGTTGTCAGAACTTCACACAAGTTAATGCTAATGTTCAGGCTAGATATTACTGTACAAACAGGTTAGTAATGGAACTACTGTCTAACACCATGGTGTATTGTTTGTTCAAGTTAAGCAAGTGTTTAGTGACATGGAGTTCCTAGGCTGGTACACGACAGGCGACCAGCCCAATGATGAGGATCTTAATATTCACAGACAGATCTGTCAAATCAATGAAAGTCCAATCTTACTAAAGCTAAATCCTCAAGCAAAACACAGTGATGTAAGTAGCATATTTAATGCTGGGATCACAATAAACTTAAGGTAGACTTAAAGTTAACTTAGCGTAACTTTATGTAAAGGATCTCCTCGTGTATTTATATGTAAGTGATCATGATGCAGTTAACTTAACATTGACTTGCAGTTAACTTAACGTAAGAGATGCCCTGGAAGGTCTTTTACTTTAAGTGAACATTACTTGAAGGGTATCACATGATCTAGCCAGCCAATCATTATGCGAGTGAAGTCAACAGGGCTATTTAGTAATTCATTTGCTGGTTTTAAGAGCAAGGTCTACTTTTTAACTTTAGTTCTAGTGATCAGACTTTTGATTAAAATAAGCGCTAGTATCGTATCATTATAGAACGCTATAGAACAAACTTAATTCAAATATTGTAAAGAAGTTAAAACCACAAAGCTTTTATTATATAAAATGTTATAATGTATTGCTTTCAAAAAAGATCCTTGTTATTAAAATATAAATCTACTAAAATAATCATGATGGTAAAAGCATTAAAATCTGCTCATTAATGCTAGTTAATATTTAGCCATGTATTAATACAACAACTTTTATTATACGTGAAATGTATTTAGTTAATAAAAGCCATTGAAAGCAGTCAAAATGATTGATTAAACTATATAAATCTATTTGGCATAAGCCTCAAGAAATAAAGAAAAAAGTAGTATCTAAAACCACACTTAAATCATTTATATTATTAATTTCAATGATTTATCACAGATAGCACTAGGTTAGAAATTAAACAATAACCCAGGGGTCCCCAACACTATGCCCGTGGACACCATTATGCCCGACGAACCATTTGCATCTGCCCGCCACTTTTTGACCACAGCTGAAATGTTCTTGACTAATAATTTTAATCTGTCACTTTTCTCCAGGTATGCTGTTCTCAAGATGTTGGTGATTGAAAGCCCCCCTCTTTCCAATCCCTCCCTCTCATTCCTCTTTCTTTGCAGGCTCATTTTCAAAGTGTACTTTATTACTCGGAACTATCATTCTACTCACTAATACAATTCTAATACTTCCTATTTCCTTTGTGAATATCTTGACATGGGTCTACACAGCTTTGTCACCTGAATAAACACAGAATAAACATTTATTTTAAAAATGTATCCAAGCACCAAAATAGTGGTGAGTAGTTAAATAGTTACTGGTGTCTTTATTGTAGACTTGTTAAAACCGTAAATAAAGCAGTATTTTTTAAATTTATTTTTTGTCAACTTGGAGAAGGTTGACTGATCCCCCTAGCTCCCATGGCTACGGCCTTGAGTATTACCCACAACCACATGTAACTTCACAATCGCTGTTGGAAACTTAACTGGCTGTGTGTATAGCGTTGAGGCTGACCTCTGAGCCTGTCAGGAGTAAGTAAATTTACCTTGAAAAAGTAATTGGTGCCCGCTGCACTATCGTTAATTTTGAATGTGCTCTAAGGTACAAAAAGGTTGGGGACCTCTGCAGTAACCTACCTACTTCAAGTCTAATCAGTTTCAGTTTGAGATCAATTTTTTTTTCTTTCTGTTTAACGGTTTTGTATAAGAAAGCTAAATTTATCCAAAAAGTTTAATGATAAATATCTATAATCTTGGTTGAAAACTGTAAACATTCACATATCATATACACTAATACAAATAGTACAAATCACCAATCAAAACACTTTCTTTAGAATGGAGATGTTTGATTCGAGCTGTTACATTGAGATATGCGAATCATGATCACACATAAGTTAAGTTAAGTTAACTTCAAGTTAACTTTAAGGGAATGTTACGTTAAACTGATAGTGATCTCGGCATTACCACCTGAGTGAAACCTTGCACCATAAAGCAAGCTAGGCTTGTAATGATCCTAATGTTTATATATATTTCATATTTTTTCCACATTTAAATAGTTATTTTTATTTTTGGTATGGTTTTCTATCCTTCTATTCGGCCATTAAAAAAAATATAAATACTCATTATATCATTCTATTTGGTAACCACACCACACTGATGATGTGTTTATTTCATGGTACTAACTTTTGTTGTCAATTTCTAAAAACTTTCCATAATAATGTCATCCTCCTTTGTTCAGAAGAGGAAGTCCCAGTAGAGGAAAGGGAAATCCTGACACAAATAAAAACAGTATCACTTTATGCTGAAAACTTAACTCGTTTGGACATAGTTTGACATTATCCAAATTTATCCAAGTAATCCTGATATAAAATGGCATAATATTTTGTTTAAAAATTACATGAATATTTCTAGAATTAGATATAAATAAATATAAGTTAAAAGTTGTTTTAATAAAATAGCAATCTGTATTCAACTGCCTGTAGAGCGTGTGTAGTAGGAGCATAGCGTAATGGACATCACAATGGTTGATCAATTTTAATAAATTCAAGAACTTATACTAAAATTGCAGGGCATTAACGACATAGTAAAGAGCGATTACAATAAATGGAGCTAGATCAGGTATCACTATAAATTTGAACCCATTGCGAGTATATGAAAAGGGCAATATTCACATAAGGACACTATAAATTGTCAACCATCGTGGGCCATATATTCACATAAAGCCATAGGCTTTGTGTAGCCCCTACACTTCTAAAATAAACTTGTTAAACTGTTAAATAGACATGCCTACTGCAGTTATAAAGAATTTTGGCTTGAACTCAAGTATTGCATAAAACAATTTAGTAGGCTACAGCTTAATGGCATCACACAGTAATGCAGTAACTAAATACAATAGTTAGCCTACTTGATTATTCAACTTGGTCAAGGTGTGCAGGCTGATGTGGGATAGTCATGTGGCACGTATTGGTGGTGATGAGTATGTACACAAAATTTTAGTTGGGAAACCTAAAGACATAGGCCCATATGTTGAGAGAAGGATAGTGTGAAAATGGATTTTAAAGAAGTTAAGTATCAAGTTTGTGATTGGATAGATGTATCTCAGGATACGGTTTAACGTCAAGTTGATGCTCTGATGGCCATGAACTTTAGAGTTCTGTAATACCAGAGAGTTTTTTTAAACTATCTGTTAGGGCTATACACAGAGGGTTAGTTAGCCTACTTGACAGTTACCAAATTTGTATTAACAAAGGCCTAATCATACGACCAATCAGACATATTCTATAGCTGCTATTTTTGACAGAGAGGATAATGAATAATACCAGGCCTAGGTGTTACACCAATAAAATTGTTAAATGTCCCAAACCTAACATATTATGATGATTTGACTGTAACTGAGCTTTAAATGGGGATATTTATGATATGCAAACATTCTAAGGTGGGATTACATATGTGTATTTAACTTATATATAATGACTCTTAAGGGTAATAAAGGAAAGATCACATTTAAAGTATTACATATTTATTGTTCTGTTTACGTGTTTACCAAATGTTACAAATCCAAAATACTCCATCTTTGTATATATTTCTCTAAATATCAGAATAAATATTGATGCTTGCAGTTGCCAGTGACAATGTATGAGTCTGTGATTGATCTGGTGGAGGGAGAAGCAACCATGTTGTTTGTAGAGCTCCACTATACGCTGGCAACAGAGGAGGCAGAGAGGATTGGAGTGGACCATGTCGCCAGAATGTCCAGTAATGAGGCGGGGGAGAGCTCACTCGGTAAGAATGTCTGTTAACACATTTAAAGAAGAATTTAAGATAAAGGCTTAAACCAGGGGTATGGAATGTAGTTTGAAACCTGGGACATATGTTATTCATTGAAAGGTCTAAGGGGTGCACGCATGCATGTGCACACACATACATATACACACACACCTAGATGTAGTAGAGCGTTAGTTAATCAAACATTTGTTATCCGAACATCCATCTAAGGGCAAAAAATAATTGTTCATTGATTTGTCATTGTATTGCAAGAAAACACTTCTGTACATGTAAGTGGATATTATAGTACAATAAATATACTTCTTTATTATATATTTATATGTTGTTAGGCTATCTTTTACTACCAGATCTGATTATTGCTTTTTGTACAGATATATCATTATAATTACTAAAATAATGAGACATTTTCATATGTTTTTAGGATACACAAAGAAACTCTTTATAAAAATAGCTAGGGTGAGTGGAATTATGAAAAAATTTGTTACTCATATGATTTTGGTATACAGTTAACAAAAGATCTTTTCATACTTCCATTCACACTAGTTAGAGAAAAATGGAGGCATTTTACTAAACTGACCTGGCCAAAGGCTGGAAACATATTATTATTATTATTATTATTATTATGATTATTGTACTGTTGATTATAAACTGACCAAATTTCTATTTCCGGAATAAGTGGCGATCTGGATGGGAATTAGTGGAATGAAAATTTTTAATAATCTTTTATAAATGATTAATTCAATCTGTGCTAAGTAATTAAATCTCTTTGTACCTTTTTTATATATGTAATTATACCTTAATTTTTTTTATACCTTATATTTAAAAAATGTTAAGTCTTCAACTATAATGCTATTGGTCCTTTTTTTATCTTGCGAACTTGTCACTGATTGGCCTCAACAAAAATCACGATTTCCTATTCAGGGAGATTACGCCGTTAACTCGGCCATTCACTCTTTGGATTCAATTAACGTGAGACATAATATTTTGTTTGATGTTAATTGTTTTCATTTTTCAATAATGATAATAATAATTAACAATTAATAAAAAATTTAAATCCTTTTAACTTTTTTATGAAAGCGTGAAATAATAATTCAGTCTAATGAAATGAGAGTTCTGACGTTCATTTTGTATTAATGTTCAGTAAATCACTGAAAATGACACATGCGAACAAGGCTTAACATTCACAAAGCTTTATGGAAGACAAATTAAGTCCTTTCTAAATAATTATTGTTATGAATTATAATATCACGCCTAGGAACATTAAACATATTACATATTTAAAATCCACACCAATAAATGAGAAAAACTGATTAATTTACACTTTACAAAACTACTAAAATATGTTCAAAATTACTTACGTGTTGGAACTATTGCATTAACACTGGCAACATTCAATTTGTTTTAAGTACCTGGCATTATTGTTAACTTTCAATTTAGCACCACAAAAATCAAAGTCACTAGCGGCAAAATTAATGGAACCTATTTGAGCAAAATTTGTATTAATTGTGTCTTTCCTTTCACATTTAAGCTCCAATGTAAAATTTCTGAATCCTTAAGAAAGGAATAAAAAGATATATTACTACCCTTGCAGTTTCGTTGATTATCTACACAGAGTGCAACAGCAAAGCTAGGCATTTCTTATGTCTGTTTAAAAACACATATAATTAAAATTGAAGAACGTGTGCAAGTAAATTAGCAAAATGCCTAAAACTTTGGTTGTTCAACAATGATCTGTAGCCTTACGTGCCGAACATACATAAATTAACAAAAAGCCTAAAATTCTGATTGTTCAGCAACGATTTGTATCCTATATATTATATTATATAAAAGAAAAACTATTATAAATTATTAACATTAATAAACAGCTTGATAAGAACAATACAACTACATATACTAAGCATTCATACATATATTTAGTATTATAGTTACTACTATAAAATCATTAACTAGAACATCCCTGATGTATTTTATATTAGCATATTAAAACAGATATTTGAGTGGTAAATATAATATAATTATTATTATTAGCACCGCGTTTTACTACCCATTCAGATTATACACACTTATGCTAATGTGTAATGGTAGGGTGATTGTGAGATGAAATGGAGGACCTACAGTTTAACGTGGAATCCGAACCATGGTTGAGGCCTGGCATTCCCCACATTCACAAGATGTCTTGTCAGAGGTGAAGGAAGGGTTTGGTAATCAGATAAATCTATGCCGGGACCAAGGATTGAACCCCGGCCGCCAGCATAGAAGTCTGACACCTTACCCCTAGACCGCCAGGTCACCAGTGAATGTAATAAAGTAACTAACTATACACAATAAAATAAATAATCATAAAGATAAATGAAAGGACCGCCCGAAACACATGGACCACACGACATACCACTAACTGCTGTGTACTCGGTGACATAATTTTGTGGCTGATGTAAGCAATGACATCAACAAATTCTTACAAATGGCGCTACCTAACTATTCTCTTTAAATTGAGTTAAGCAGTACATGTAATTTTTTAATGCCAGTATTTACATCACTGAGAGTCTGGAATTATTAGTGATTATTCAGTTTTGAAACTAGAACATTATCTTTCTAAAACTTATTGTTACTTTTTTAAGAATCTGAAGACATTGCTTTGAATATTCTGCAAGCCCAAATTATTTTAAAGTTATTTAGTTTTAGTTTAGATTTAAAATGAATTGGGGAGAGCTGATATATTTCTTGTTATAAGTGCAACTGTAAACTCTGTAGTGTCGTATTCACAAAACTCAGGGATTAATATGAAATTTGCTAAATCCTTGGCTAGAGCTAATGAAGGCAATATAAGGCAAGTCGATTATATCTACAATTCCAGTCTCTTCGTTTTATATTTTGAAAAATGCCATAGAGAAACATAGTTGCAATTAGGGACTATTATAAGCTATAGTAGGGCTGTCCAACTTTAGGTAATCAGAGGGGCACATTAAAAAAATTATCAATTTGAGGGCTGCATCCAAAATTATAAATACAGTGCAGATATTAAAATATATGGAGAATCCAACCATTGAGTTTAGCAAACACTTCTAAAATTTTGTAATCAAGAAAATCCATGTTGCTCATAAAAGTTCTTATTGAAACATTAGACATAATTTAATTTTTTATAAATCTATAACTATTTCTTTTAATCTGAGCTCTGCGGTTTTTCTTTTTCATTTACCAAAGTAGATATATAAATATTGATGCTTGTAGGTTCCAATCGCAGTAAATGTAAAAATGATTTATCAGTCAATGAACATCTCTATTAGGATTTTATGAATTTCCATGTTGAAAAAGTGCTTTCCCAAAAATATGTGTTCTCGAGCATTGAGCACATTTTAGGTTCAATTTCAGATAGCTCTCTACTGGTAATAATTTTTAAAAAAAGCTCCTTTTTCGATTCTGTCAGTTTAAAAAAAGGCCCGATTTTAAATCACAAAATTCCAATTGAAGGTCAGAATCAGATCCAATGCTTACAGTTTTGGTTGAATGTAAACTGAAATATCTTCTTCAATTTTTTTGAGATGCTAGATCTTTTCTCGAAGTCCTTCAGGATTGTTTCAATGTACTCTATTTGAGCTTAAAATGGCTGTTAACTAACAAAGAGACAAAATTGTAAAATCCACTTTTTTGGGTTTATATTCACATAAAATATAAATTTTGTCATAATTTGGAAATGGTTTTTTTCCATGGTACTTTTTCTTGATATGAGAAAAAAAAGCTCACAATAAGCAATGTAAAACTGATTTTAATACCTACTTTTTTTTTTTTTTTTAGAACTTAGTCTTATTACCCATTTGGGCTGTACACTTAAATGTATTAGTTACACTAATGGGCTGGGCATAAGGAACTTTGAATTTAAGGGACGTATAACCACATTTGAAATAAGAGAACTAACAGAAAACCATCTAGGGAAAACCCTCAGTACACTCAATCGGGATCGGACCACAATCTTCTTATCATTGGCAGGCTACTTTTTTTTTTCACAGAAGTAGCGTTTTAAATCATGCTGCCACCAAAATGGGCTACTACTATTTTATTACCTACAGTCAATTCACATTGCATTTTTTTTCTTAGAACCACGTTTTACTACTCACTCGGGTTTCACGTATATGCTGTAATAATTGAACTGTCTCCACAGAAAGGGCCTCAGTCATAAAATCTCAAAATGAAGATAAGTATGAAACAAAGGTTTAGAGGTGTAGTTTCAATGTTCTATAATAAAAGGATCTCTATCAGATGTATGGATCATAAGAAA
Organism: Timema shepardi; assembly: GCA_902151425.1. NCBI lineage: Eukaryota > Metazoa > Arthropoda > Insecta > Phasmatodea > Timematidae > Timema > Timema shepardi. Next base: position 34,324 of record CABFVX010005224.1, on the reverse strand, counting down.
CAGTCATGGATAGTTTCATTGTTCCATAGAGAAAGGTCCTCAGTCAATGATTAAAGCCCTTTCTGTATATAATATCTTTGGTAGAGCTGGTTGGTGCTTGGAGAAAACAGCTCCTATTATTTTAGTTTTATCTATAATGTTGTATTCATGTTGAGGTTTGGTGACTGTGTTGTGTATCTCACATCTTGCATACCAGTATATTTTTTGTTTATGGGTGATCATTTGAATACTAGAATAATGGAAGAAGAGCATAAGGTAGGAAAGAAAAGAAAGTGTAGTCCAGCATCATGGAAATCAAATAAAGTAAAAGTTGCCGGGTTAAAAGGTCAAGAATACACTGATGATAAAGGAAGGCTTGTACCAGCTAAGCAGACAGGACCTACCTGCAGGTAATTAAGAGTAATTTTTAGTATACTTATTATCTGATTTTAAAATATTAAACTAGTTTTATAATATTTTCTTGGAATAAATGGCATTGTTATTGAAATGTTCAACATAGGTCTATTTTCATTAGCATAACTTCTCTGTAGTCTGCTGAATGTATGTGGTAATTTTACAGTTGCACCAGGAAGAAATGTTTTGTGGGAATCAGTGAAGAGAACCAAGAAAATATTCTAACTCGTTTACACGGCCTGGCGAATAAAGATGAGCAAAACATATTTCTCCAATCACAGATTGATTTGCTAGATGTCAAGCAAAGACGACCTAGAAAAAAAGAAGGTGCACGACAAAATACTCACACATTTAAGTATTATGTAATGTTTGGGGGGAGGGGTGGGGAGGAGGAGGATTGAGGTATGTCCCAAAGCATTTTTATGGTTTCATGCAGTTACAATAAATTGTGTCAAAAGATTAAGAAGTTTGGCTGCGATGGGATAGAGTCCCAGAGATAGCCGAGGTAAACATGCCAGGGTAAATGTACTTCCCCAAGAAACTAAACTGCTTATTAAGGAGCACATTGAAAGTTTTCCCTTAAAAGAGAGCCATTATTCAGGAAAAGTAATAAAGTATCTGCGACAGTTAATCGTCAATTTATTTTGTGTCAACAACATAAAATATAACACCTCCTACATATATGTTTATCATGAAGGCATCACCAAAAAAAGACCAACAAAATATACTCTTTTTTGCATGATTTTCTGCAAAAGGTTTCCCGGCATATTAATGAACTTCATCTCTATTCAGATAACTCCGAGGTACAAAAAAAAATCACGCCTTAGTAAGACAACTTCTAGCATTGACTGACACGGGTCGCTTTAAAATTGTACAATACTACCCTATCAAAGGTCATTCTTTCCACCCGTGCGATAGGGATTTTGGCATGATTAAGGGGAAAATTAAAAAACTTTATAGACTTTATTCTTTGCATGAAACTACTGAGCTGGTAATCCCTTCCAGCAAAAGCCTAAGATTTCATGTGAAAGAAATAGTGACATCTGACATTATAAACTTTAAGAATCGGTAGCAATCATTTTACAAAAACAATTGTATGTCAGAAGAAACGTCTCACAAAAATATACCAAGAGATAATAAAGTCAACCCTTTAATAAGTCACATGATGCACATTTCTTACAATGCTGAATTCCCCGGTTACATCATTGCATCAGAGACTATTGACTGTATTTCTCAGCCAGTTAAACCTACTTCTTCATTTCTCACAAAGCTAGCCTATCCATTGGGAAAGGTCCCAATGAAACTTGCAAAGAAGAATTATATCCAGAAACTCCTTTCCTATATTCCCCATGAACATCGCGAGTTTTATGAAGAAGTTGTAGAGTGGCCTACCAGTGATGTTCAACATGAGGACAATGATTGAAATGCGATTATATATCTTTTTATATATGTTTAATCTATTTATTAAATAATTTATATGTTTTATTATATTGTTTTACAAAGTTTTTTATTTAGGCTAAATAATAATATTTTGTGAAGATATTGCCATAGATCAACAATAAGAAAATGACTGAAATGAGATTAAAATAGCTATTTTTATACTATTATTGATTTAAATGTATTCTAAATATAATTTCCAACATTTACTGTATTGTTTCATTTATATTTTGTTTGTAACTAGTTAAATTTAGTAGTGAAAATTCTTCAAAGAATTGTCTTTTTCTATTGAAAAAAACCAAACCATACAGAAAGGGCCCCAGTCAAGCAACTTTAAAAAAAAAATTCAAGCCAAACCAATAATTTTAAAATCATTTCAACTAATTAGGAAACATATTGAATTATTAATTTAATTTTTTTTCTTGTTTTTTTTCAGGAATGAAAGAAACGCTGTTAGTTTTTTTCAGTTTTCTCAAAACTATGTTGTTATGACTGAGGTCCTTTCTGCAAGAACCGATTCAATTACACTAATATGTTACGGGCCATGAAAGAATTTAGAAAAGGTGTATCTTCATTTGCACAGAGGGAAATTGAACAATTTTTTTTAAATACCTTAATAACATTGAACCGAGATTCGAATCTTGATCTTCCCTTTATCGGTAGTCCAGTTTACTGTGAGAGTGACGCCTTGGACCATTCGATCATCAAAACAGGTCACATGCTGTTAATTACTAGATTCTCTTTTATTATATCTGTAAGAAGGTATAGGAAAGGTGGATAGAAACATATAAAAGGGGGGACAAACACAATATGGCCTTTACAATGAAAAGAAGAACACAGTTCACACTTTACACTGTAGTACTCAATAGTATAGTGGTATAGATTTTCATATACAATTTTATATAAATAAAAAATTTGTATAGCTGAGGTATACTTCACACAATGTCAAGGGACAACATTTTAAATTTGACATTTCCGAAGAAGTTAAACTTTCTCGTGCAACAGTATGCTGTTTCCTTCCAAGATGTCTGCCACTGATCCCATTGTTCCCCACCCGGTTTATGCTCATTGGAAGCTATTTAACATGTGTCAATTTCAAATCTACTTAAACTAGTATGCCACATCTTATAATTTAAGAAACTGGACTCTCTTTTTTCAGCGGAAAATCCATAATGTATTAAAAAAGAGGCCAATGCCAAAATAGGCACATTAAGGCACTTATTCATAAAATAGGCAAAAACCAACAGAATAGGTAATTATAGCCAATATAAAATTAACATATTGTACTTGTAATAATATGAAATGCATATATATCTCAACTGCTTAGGTTTTACGATCAAGGAAAAGAAAAGGCATATAGAAAAAATCCAGTCCCTATTTTTAAAGCAGTAAACACATTTTAGGAACTATGTGTATTCAAAATATTTTTTTTTTATTAACTCAAAGAATTAACAAAAATTATTTAAATATGATATAGGCCATATTATATTCGAACTAAAAAGCTACACATTGGTCTTTTAAAGCATTAATATTCTAAACATTTAACTGGAAACTGCTATTTTTTCATTCCGCTGGTAGGGTATTTTACCCATAGGCAAATTGTCTTTCCAAATATTAGCTTTGTGAATAATTATTGTCTATACGAGAGTATGCAATTAAAATGGCTGTAAAAAATCACATCACTAGTGTATTGATTAAATGTGTGTACCCCATCCTCAATAAATAGGCAACCAGCCATTACATGTGTATTTATGAAATTGCTGAAATTTCAAGTATATTTATTAGGGGTGTGCGAAGCCAGTTTTTTCAGTTCGAAGCGAAGTCGAAGCGAATATTCAAGAATATTCTCGAAGTCGAATCGAAGTTCGAATAAAATTTAAACAACTAATAATAGCTCTTAAAACAAATTATTTTTCTAAAAAAAACTGGATGTTTTTAGCCTTAATATATTTATATTTATTTCAAATGCTATTAAATTGATATATTTTATCTAACTTTAATAAAAACCTTACAATTTAGCCTAATTATGTAATAATACACAATAAGACATTAACCTTTTTAGAAAAAAATATGTAGGCCTACTAAAAAGACATTTACTTGGGCACGTAAATAGACAATTATATTTTATAAAAAATATAGATATATACTATATTAGGCTAAGTTATATGCTAAGAAAATATTTACACAGTCCTGTGACATTGTGCAATAATATTATCCTACATTTGATTTGCAATTAAACTTTAAAAAATATTCACTTCAGGGCAGATTATGTTATAACTTATTTTAAAAAACGAATATTAAGAATTAAGAAAAATTATATCAACATCAAACAGTTTTTATAAGTTAAAATAAAAACAAACATTGTAAGAAATTATCCACACAGGCAGTTAGAAGTGTTACTTTCTCTTCAAGTTATTTTGAAAGATGTTAATTCCTCAAAATGAATAGGAGTCAACGGTTCTCGTCTGGCTGGTACAATGTTTCCTGAACTAGAAAATACCCTTTCACTGCACACACTTGTAGCAGGGCTACCTTGGAGACATTAGGGTATTTTCAAGAACCCTCTTCCCTCCACCAGATATAGGCACCCGTGGTTCATTTAGGTAATCCTTCACTTCACTGTTGTTGTCTATTGCCGGTTGGGTGGTATTTGGTATGGAATCAAAACTTGACCATAGTCCAGAACTAGAAGAGGAGCATGAGGGGTGTTCATCTTTTACGTTAGGCTCTAAAGATGACTTGTCACTCAACTTCTTAACTTCAATTGCTAGCGTGTTTACTGCCACCATATCATCGATCAAGACACCTCTAAATCTTGGGTCGCATAGCATGGATGGGCAGAAAATAGGATCTGAATCGTAGAAACTGAAGCGAGATTTCAAAGCCTTATCTAAACTTCTTGCGAACATTACACCATCCTTCTTGCTAGTGATAAAAACATTTAAGAGATTTGAGGCAAGGAAGGATGGGTATAACCATTGAAGAGGTGGGATAACTGTCTCCACTGATTTCCTTGGTGGCGTCAGCTAGTGGCCCAAGAACCTCTACAATGCCTGCTGCTTGCTTCCATTCAACTTCAGTTAGGATCTCGATGTTATTTTCTGAATTGGCAAGTTCAGCTCCAACAGCTTTTCTAACAGCATGTTATACTCGCTGGACCACCGTGTGTCCACAAACTGAATTAACTCGAGTACTGGCAGTACCATCTCTTCCATTACCGTATGTAATCTTTTTCTTGTGGATGGACTACGACTGTAATGTTCCACAATTGCTTTTGCCTTTGTCAAAAGTGTACAAACACCATAACATTCTGCTTTGGCATCATGGATAGCTAATTATTACTGTTCAATCTAACACATTAAAATAAAATGTAGATAAACTGCAACACATGCTCTAAATAAGCTATCAAAGTTATTTTTATTCCAGTTTTAAATTTTTTAAAAAAGGTAAATCTTTTGGTATTACAGAAAAATATGCATTCTTTTAAAAAGAAAAACGTTTCTAATAGCAATAAGTCACCTGTTGGCGTTTTGTATTTTTTCAGGTATATATTACACTGGGCAGTTTTCTTATCAGAAGCTCTCGTGAAAAATACCCATATTTCACTTTTATTTTTCTGTTTCGGACATTTTCGTAGGCTTAACCAAAACTATTGATAAATTAATAATAAACAGTCTAATGTTGCCAACATGAGGTCATCAAATTTTCCATCAAGTTTTTAGGTTAACATAAATAAATCATTTAATCGTTTAGTTAAAAAAGAAGTATAATTTAAAATTGAAACAAAATTTAATCAGTAAAGGGTAAATATGTTTGCTTATATTCTGTCTCAAAATTAATTTTTTCGACTTTCAATCAAGTTTTTAATTTATCTCTTGGCGCATGCGTCGTAACATTTTCTGTTGAGTAGAGCAAATACACGTGAAGGTCATTTCATTTCAGATATTGAAAAAGATTCACTTGAAAAAAATTATGCAAAATTCAAAGCAAGAATATGATTTTAAATTGTATATTGATTTTTTTAAATATTATTTTTATCACGTGAATTTAGGTCATGTGGCGGTGAAGATAGCTGAACGTATTTAATTTGTGAATCGATCAGGCCGTGTGGCATCGAATATAATCGATTATTGAAATTGTGTAACTATCGATAGTTATTCAATATTTCATCAAAACGAACTATTTTAAATTTACAAGTTATTTATTGAGAGAGAATAAGAAAAAGATACTTACAGGTACATTTTTTTTAAAACGAAAATAGCGTGATCACCATTTATTAAAAGTGGTCACTAATCTCAGTAGAAATATTGTGGAATAATAATAATTAAGTCAGTCACAATCAACTAGTCGTTTTATAACCATGGCCTTTTGTGTCAATACATAAATATTAAAAAATATCGAACTAATCGATATTTAACCTATAAATCGATAAGGCCCATCTTTCGTAAAGTAAACAAATGAAAATAATTTGTATTAGAAGCTTGCGCCTCATACATATTAGTAAGTATTCCATAATTCAACGTTTTATTTGTTTTAAATTGTGAATTTTCTGTGGTAAACATGAATATAATCTACTAGAATAACAGCTCAGAATGGTTAAAATTGAAAATACTTGTATATTTTTTGCCGAAGCTTCGAATTTTTCGAAGTAAATTTTGTTTGTCGAAGTCGAAGCCGAAGTTAATTAATATTTGCTTCAACTTCGAGATTCTCGAAGCTTCGCACACCCCTAATATTTATATTAAGAATATATTAGTAAAAACACATCTAAATCTTTTAAAATAAGACAACACGTTGAAAGTTGAGTTCTTTGGAGTTTAACACAATATTACGACTCCATCTAACTTGCAAATTAATATTATTATGAATTAGGCTATAGAGATCTTAAAGTTTAAACAGTAGCGCTATATATAATTTCAATCTAGTTATTATACAATTAGTTAAATCGGAAAATATATTTGCGGGCATCAAATAGCTTAGGTTGTATAGTTGCCGCGAGGGTGACCTTGTGGTTTAGGGGTAAGGTGTCGGACTTTTGTGCTGGAAGTCTGGGGCTCAAACCTCGGTCCCGGCACAGATTTATCTGATTGCCAAACCCTTCCTTCACCTCTGACAAGACGTTTATTAATCACAACTTATGAATGTGTGGAATGCCAGGCCTCTACCGTGGTTCGGATTCCATGTTAAACTTTCATTTCATCACTATCAGCCTACATTTATACATTGGCATAAGTGTGTATAACCCGAAGGGGTAGTAAGACGTGGTGCTAATAATAATGTATAGTTGCCGCAGGTTGAAGACACCTGCTCTACACCAGCCAAATGTAGGTCCAAATGTTCACATTTAAAACACAAGACAGTATGGTAATCTATAAGGCATATAGGATCTATTCCTCCACCCACCGCTCATTAGGACTACTTTAAGTTAAAATACTGGCCAAATGGCTTAAGGCATCACTCCAACAATAGACTTGATTTCCGATGATGAATGATGAGGAGATTGGGATTTAAATCTTGGTTGGTTGTTCTAAGGTTTTTTTGATAACTGATTTTTCATTCTCCCTCCATACAAATTCTGGTATTCTTACTCTAAAATACAATATTCCTGATTCTTAACACACTAAAATTGTTAGTACTTAACCACAAGCAGGTAGTAAAATGTGGTACCAAAAACTGATTTAAAAAAATTAAATACAACAATAACTCTGCATATGTGTCCAGTGGCAGAACACCTCACTGCTCAGCACTCGGCCATCAAAATGCTGCATAGTCGTGTGCGATTAGTGCTCCAGTATGTGAGGGCAGTTCAGGCTGGAGAGCTGCCTCGAAGTCATGAAATTCTCAGGGAGGCTTACAGCCTGAGCCATCGCCTGCCTGTCATGGTCACAGACCGCTTCCGACAGGACTTTTACAATGTGAGTATGGTAGAGATAAAGGATAAGATTCAGCTTGTCACTCTTATTTGTACACATTATACACTCATTTTGTGATTGGGCCTATACATGTATATGTCCTTTAACAAATTTTGACACATATAAAAAAAGATTACTATAATTTTTTTAGTATTTTATTAATCAATATTTTGTGAATATCATTCACCTTTTTAGCATAACCTCTAGTAGATTAATGGTTTATAAAACTAAATTAAATTAAATAGCTTTTCCTACACTGTGTCTATTTTTAATTTTTAAACATGTTCGTATTTATGTGTAAACATAAAGATTTGTAAAGCATCATATAATTAGATCAAGAATCCTTATGTATCTATTTTTTTGTGGCTGACACTTTTAATTTCCTTTTAATCTTTGAAAACATCTCCAAGAAAACATAAAACTCTATTAAACCTCAAAGGTCACAAAAAATTTAGCCAAATCTGGAGTATTTTTCATTTAATAAAATTTTAATTTCATAACTAATCACTTACATTTTTTTTTACTAAACATCTAGCCCTGAATTAATTAATGTGTTCCGTACACAGTAAATATATTTGTATATCTATAATGATTGACTGCCAATTCAGTCATTGTGTCCAGAATTTAAAAGTTGTACATTGCTTCCTTGGTTTTCATAACATTTAGTAAAAACTGAAACTATAATTTGTAATAAAGTTGATGACACTAAACCTTGATCAATATATTTGGCAGTAGTGGCCTGTTTTCTTGTAACCTACTTTTTGTCCAGTAACAACAGTGTAAATTGTGAACTATGTTTTTCTTCATATCATGCAAGCCATTTTGTGTTCATATTTCTATTTGTTCTGATCAAATTGCTGAGCATATTTCCTAGGCCTGTATATAAAAAAGTAAAACAGGGGTCCTTTTTTGTGGTACATTACACCAGACCCACTTGTTCAATAGAGAACAAACAGAACACTGACCAAACTATGACTATAGGTTGATGATGACTTTGAATACTTTTAAGTTGCCTTTTCATCTTGAGTTTTAATTCTTAAATGCTGTTAGATTATTATGTTTGATTTGTTTCTAGCAATGTAATGATGTTGGCCTGATGACGTACCTGGGAACCATCACCAAAGGCTGTAACGACATTAACCAGTTTGTTAACAAGTTCAACATTCTGTATGACCGGCAGGGAATGGGACGGCGTATGCGAGGACTTTTTTTCTGAAAACTCTGTCTTGACCTAGTATCAATGATATAGGGTAGTCGTGTCAAGCTTGTTTCCTCATAAGAGCCACATCAAAAATTGAAAATACTAAGGAAGCCACATTTCAAAAAATTAAGTAGTTCACTATCCAATAAATAAAAATCATTATTTTTACAAAATAAAATTAAAATCATATAAACTGTTGAAACTTACGGTACTCTCTATTCTTTACCAGTAATATGGAACCTTTTATTTGCAGCAATGTTGTGAGTGTTACTAGCTTTGTTGAAGTCGCCATCATAATTGACAACAACTGTGTATATAAGGTGTGATTTCTCGGGTGTTTGTTCTTTTTCATAATAAAATACAATTGTTCACACAATTTTGTGCTCATTTCACATATCTGGCGGAAAAATCAAAACAATTTCTTGAAACCAATCTCTGATGAGTAAAGAGTAAAAATTTGACATACCAAACTCACTTACCAGGTTCACCCAAATAATGGTATAGCTTGAAATTATATATTTCTACCACATTTATAAAATGAAAAATCAGGTAGCATTGTATGTTTGTTTATTCTAAGATCTGCAGGCTCCATAGGACCATGGATCAAGCCTCATTTAGCTCATGAGCTGCAAGTTTGACATGCCTGGTCTAGGGATTGATGCAGGCACTACAAACACACTCTTCACTCTGAATTTGTGTTCATTTAAAATCTCCTAGAATACAAATATGAAAAAATCTATTTTTAATTATATTTTTCTCTAATTTGGAAGCGATAAACAATGCTCTCTGTATCCATTGTATTTATTTTTTCATTAACCTTACAAATGTAAATAAAGATTGAAGTGTAATGAAAACCACCAGTGAAAAATTTACAGTACAAATGTTTTATTTCGATCACAGTAATATACTTTCTTGAAGTGTCTAGTTTCAGATTCAAGATTAAAAAGATATATATATATATATATATATATATATATACATGCGCGGATCCAGAAAATTTTCATAGGGGGGTCATGCTAATTATAAATAACATTACTAGTACTACTACTACTACTACTAATAATAATAATAATAATAATAATAATAATAATAATAGTTAATAATAATAATAACTATAAAACCTATACAAAGCATTGTTCAAACGTACCTCATATTTTATAAATGCATTAATTGCATTTTCCTCTTATTCTTTTGAGCAAATTTCTCCAAAACTTCATCAGGATGAACTTCTATGCTTCGATGAATATTTAACATGGCCAAACCATTTAATCGTTCCTCATCCATATTTGACCTTAAGTATGTCTTTAACCTTCTTAAGGTAGAAAATGATCTCTCACTAGTGCAAGTAGTCACGGGAAGAACAGACAAAATGTGGAGAAGAACTTTAATGTTTGGGTAAAAACCACCTGAAGCATGCATTAAGCTGTCAACCGCACTAGATGGACACTCTGCCTTAGATTTATGTTTCCAGCGTTGTTGCCACAAGTCAATCTCTCCACGAAGTTCTGACGAAGTCCCAGGAAGGTCATTAGCATATGTTTGAGCTGCTTGTAATAAAATTTCATTGTCTTGGTTGGCAAATGCTGGTATTAAACCGTATAATGTGATAATATTATCATGTCCAGTTGATGAAAATCTAGTTGACAGTTCAGAAATAAGATAGTCCATAAATGGCAGGTAAACATTTAGTCTATAATATTCCTCAGGACTATATGCAGCAACATTTGG
>CABFVX010005224.1:0-20843 GCA_902151425.1 Timema shepardi | reverse complement strand
ATATATATATATATATATATATATATATATATATATATATATTTAAGAATTTGCCATTCCTAATATATATATATATATTAGGAATGACAAATCTTTAAGGATATTTGAGATTAAAATATTTAAAAAAATCTTAGTTTTGAGACTTTAGGGAGGAAAAACAAATCAAATCTGTGAGGGAAATTTGTTTTAGAGCTCTAATACCGCCTATTGTTGGTTCTAAACCAATTATAATTATAGGATGAACTTATTAACCAGGCCAAGGCCCGTAATTAGGTTTAAAATTTTCTGCTTTGAGGTGCACAGTATCTACTAATTTTAAAATTTCAGTCCTCTGCTGTGGTAGATATTTCATGATGTTCATGACACATATAAACTATTCTTTTATTAATACCCACCTCGTTGGAATAGTTAGCTAACACTCAAGTTTTGTGTTGAGCTAGACTGCCGAGGATAGAGAGATTGAGTTTCAAATCTCGCTCGGGTGAACTTGGGATATTTTTTCCTAAATGATTTCCACTCTCCCTTCACGCAAGTGCAGGTTCACTTTCTTTATATTCAACCTTCCCAACTCATAAACCATTAGAATAATTAGTACTTAAGTATATAACCCAAACGGGTAGTAAGACACACTGCAGAGTATTATTCTTTTATTAATATAAATTATGGTTGGGGTGGATTTGCAATTTTATTAATCTAATTTCACTATAACATACATACAGTAGCCCCATGGCTTCTTTGGTGCTAACTAACAGCTCACAGCCGACTTCTGACAGTCAACATTTAGGTATATACCTAAATTTTGACTGTCAGAAGTGACAGCTGCTAAACACATGTTTTTGCAGATCATATGGTTCGGCGTAGGGATATATAATTTGGTCTGGTAACTTTTCAAAGCTGTCACTCAGCACCAAAGAAGCCATGGGGCTACTGTGTACATCCAGTTGAATATTAAATTAATGTTTTGGGGTATGGCTGTTATATTTTCCCTAGAATTGCCTATATGTTGGGGCTAAGCAGTGTTAGAGCTTTAAAAAAAAATCTAACAAAAAATCTAAAAATCAATTTAGTTTAAAAAAAATCTCAAATCCAATAATTTATTCACTCTCAAATATTCTTAAGGATTCAATTGTCACTTCACAATTTATTTCAAATCTAAAGTGAACTTGGTTCTTTTCTTTGTAAAATCCATATTGTGTTTGTTCCCTTTTACAGGTTTAAATCAAAATTTTCTGAAATTTCCTCCCAGGAAACAACTTTTGCTGAATATGTAATTTTATTTTTTTGGACTTTTTAAACTAAAAAAATCGAGTCTTGAATATTAAAAATGCTTAAAGATATAAAATATAAATGTCACATACGTTGTTTAGCATTATTAAAAAAGAACATGATCTGTTGATTCATTCATGTTCACTCACTATTAAACAAAAGGTTTGTTTTAAGCTTTAAAGTATACTGTCATATTTATGTATATGCAAATTATTGTAGCCATAAAGGTCTATATGTAAACCTTAAGAGAATTTGTAAAATATTACTTTCTCTTTTAAATCTTATTGATAATACTAACATGTTTATAATGTTTATAATGTTTTTAAATCATTCTTTTCTAAAGTTTCTAAACACCAATCACATGATTCCCAATTTTAAAAAAAATGTTTGAAAATCAACATTTATTTCTCTCAAACATCAAAATAAAGTGTCTAGAATAAGGGAAATACCTTCAAGAAAACAGGAATACGTACCCTAAGGGATTTTATATTTAAAAAAAGTTGTGTTGTCCTCATGTTTATCCTTCATAATTCCTATCAATTTGAAATTATGTCTTTCAACATTTCTTTGTAAATGGTATATTTTATAACAGAAAATAAACCCACATATCTAATGACAAGCAGGTGTAACTGATTGTAAACAAGTCATAAATGGTTTCCCACTCTCCCTCCTCACGAATATAGGGATACTTCCTTTAACTTCTACCTACCTCATTCCTTCTCTATTAGTGTAAATATTTGAAAAGTCTGGAAAGATAGTAAAACGTAGAAAACATGAAAACAAAAACTTCCTTAGGGGTTTTACAATAAACCGTTAAAGCCATTTATCATGTTTGATTTGTGTCTAATTGGTCTTTATTAATGTTTGTAAATATTAGGTAAGTGAGCGAAATATGCACCCATCTTTCTGATTTTTTTTAATGTATATCTTAAAATACAACATTTAAGAAATCATTTAGCAGAAATGGGTGAACTCGGGCTTATGAAACAATTTTTCGTGGTTGGCTAGTACCTTACAAATTAATATTATTTACTAAAAACACCACAGAAGAAATAAGTCTCAAGACTCATAAATATGCTACTTATCACACGATAACAAATTTCTTCTGCTCTTAAGATGCATGAAGGAATCAGAAGTAGATGTAATTTTAGTATAGCAGGAATTATCAATGGAGATGTTAATAATTTAACATGACTTGCAGGTAAAGGCAAAAACTTATTTCAAAAACAATTTTGTTTGCTGGAAGTAGTTGATAATATATAAATAATTTATTGAAAATTTTCAAACAGGCCTTGTAAAGTCCAACTTTTTATTATCTTTGTAAATAAAGTGTACCCCACCCTTAATGTAATTATGTGGTTAGTTGAATAAAAAACGTTAATAATAATTAAATAATTATTCTTTACAATAACTACTTTTAGTGTGTGCAATATACTATTGTATGAAAGTAAATCAGACCCATCAGGTGCTCAAACCGGGCCCATTACCAGGGGAAAAGTGTGGGGACTACTCCCCCCCTTTGTGAAATATTGCGAAACTTAGTCTAGGGAGAAGTTGGCAACAAAAAAAAAAGAGGGGGAGGTTGAGAAGCCTGGGGTCCTCCCCCATCAAATGTCTAGAAAATATTTACAATAGCCTTCATTTGGAATTATTTGTAAATTAGACTCTTGTATAAGCTATTTGTAGTGGTCCTTCCTCTAAAACCTTAGGAAATTTGAATGCCCCTATTATTATTTAAAGATGTTTTCAAGAAAATTTGCCAAACCTTTATTTATGAAGCGATTATTTTGATTTTTCTATCATTTTATTCCGTATTCTTTAATAATAATTAATACAATTTAATTAAAATTATTTAATTTCTAAATTTTAAATGTAATTTTTTTCAAAACTAATGCTAATTAACACATTAAAAAAATAGTATACATACATTTCAATATTATTTTGTTGTAGTGCATTTAGTTTTATACAAGAAAATAAAGTCTTGAGTATCAATGATTATAAATAGTAATTACAGGAATTTTTATTTGATATCCTACATTAGATATCTTTGGGCTGTTATTGCTTACCTTACAGCAAGATATATTGCTTACCTCATGATTAAATATTTAGGCCTACACATAATGAAAGCGTTTTTCAAAAATCCTTTTATAATTAATAATTTCATATTTAAAAAAAGTTATATAAATTTATAGCCATTACGTCTATTTACTTACATTGGTAAAGAACTCTTTTCATTCACATGACATACCATGATAATCTAAATAATATATTTTTCTAAACTCAGAACAATTTAACCTGTACATTTGAAAACTGTGTACAAAACTATTTACATCAATATGAATGTGAGCCATACTTATGTCTTACCATGCGGCGTGTACATAAATTGGCATTGCACTTAGCACATTGAGTATGAGACCGTCTCATTGTAAATGTACTAAACTGCCAGTTCCAATAACTATTTACGGTTGATTTTTGTTGCCAACCCTATATAAAATTATAGAGGGAAATGTTCTCTTTCCAGTGATATATTACACTACTAGACTATCAGATAAAGCAAGAACTAGCTCAAATCTGGAGAGCCGACCTCTGATTATTTTTACAAGAGATTTGAAATAGTAGAAGGTACCTTTGGTTAAGGATTAAACTAAACTCAATAAAATGAATTTCATTAATAAATTAAATTAAGTGCTGTTAAAAATGTTACTTACTACCCACTCTACTACCTCTTGGCTACTGCCACACTAGACTAAAAGGAAATTGGGGTTAAGCTACAAAAAGTTATAAAGAAGAAATATATCATCAACAAATTTGGTAAGAATATGAAAGTTTTATTTAAAATAATAATTTAAACAATAATTTACATGGGCTCAAAAATCCATCAGGGGTTGTGATGAAAATCATATTAAACAAATTTGCACTACTATCATGCGAATGTTTCAAACTTGAAAAACATAAAACATGTTCTTAAGTCAACTAGGTCAGACTGGAAGATACGACCACTCGACCCAAACACACAATGTCAGTTTCACAACAGTGAATATTGACAATACAACCTAAAGTGTTGACTATCCGAGCAAATTACTTTATAAATGTCTAGTTAGATATTAATTGACTACAAAAATAAAAAAGCCTAATGTGCATCTTTGAAATTGGTACGCAAGTTGTCTGCTACGCTACATTGAATACAGACAAAAAAAAGAAGTTAAATTTAATATACTGATGTTTTGGGGAACACGAGAGTTTGGCTTACAGACCATAAGTCAAACTTCAGCGGGACTATTAAATGTTGACACAACTATGGACGTTTACAAGATCCCTACTTGTTAATAAAAATTATATAACATACAAAAGAAGTCTAGATAAACCAAAATTCAAAATCAATCCATCAGCAAAATTTTATGTTACTTTACCAAACAATCAAAATAAGAAAACATCGTCAAAAGATGAATTTACATTAACAGCTAAATTCAGACAAATAAAATATTTCTAACAAAAATTAGTTCAAAAATATGGCAATCTGATATATTCAGTGACCTCACTGACACTAGCGCCTAATTGGCGGCAAAACGCTTTAGGTGTCTCATTAAAAAAATTAGTATTACGAACAATATTAATTTTAGCAAATAGTTTTAAGTTGCCTATTAAGTTTTATTCCAATAAATATGTTACTTTAATTTCAAATTTGAACAAGCCATAGTTCAAGTCTTAAAATAATATCGATGAAATAAATATATAGAGGATACGAAAACAGCCTGAAAATGTCCAAGTCCAGGACCGGACTTATCCTGACGGCGTCTAATACAATATTCTAGGACATGACTTCTCCTGAAGGCATCCAATATAATAGTCTAGGACATGACTTCTGAAGGCGTCCAATATAATAGTCAAATCGTCTTCAGAATCACCGATCTTAAATAGTGTTTCTAGTCGCCAGGGGTTGAAAGGGGGGGAGGGGTGGACGGGAGGTATCCATATACATCGATGACATCCCATCGGCCACTTAGATGGATGAAAATCAGCACATACACCATCGATCAAACTTGGATTGGCGGGCCTCTCTTCATGATGTCCGCCAGTGTTGACAAAAGATCTTTTTGGCCAGAGCACCAGTGACATACACACATCACACGTTGTCTTGGAGGTAGATTCCGTCGTGCCCGCAGGGTGGCAGGATAGTCGTAATTCTGGTACTGTTGTGAGAGTCAATCCTGAGTCACATCAGATGCAGTTACACCAAGGCTCGTTTGTCCCACTCTTCAATTTAGGACGCGGCGAATACAGTCCAGTCTTGAAGGTTGTTCTAGCCAAAAGATACAAAGGGTAAGTACATGAACATTTTATTGATTACAGGGAGTTTATTCTTGTTTGAGATGGCTTAGTATTGTAGACGGATTCTGCATTAGACTACAATAGAGAAGCTTACTATTGCAGGAAGTTTATTAATATTGCAATTCCATATGGAGTGGGTAGTATGACTTGAAGATAAGTATGGGGGGTGGTATAATGTAACATCACCAAATGTTACAAAAATGGGCCATCAACAACTGAAGAATTTAAGAGGGGTGTTGCAAAATGAATTAACCCTTGACACTAGAAATGAACATTTAAGTGTCATTGACATTGTAAACCCACTTATGATTTGTTTTTCCATTTTGATTAATTTTAATTCAGTAATGTTGTGTTTTATGACTAATTTTCATCAAATAATTTTGGATTTAAAAATTCTATGTGCATTTTAATAGAATGTATTGATGTAACAAACTTGATTTTTTCTGGTTAGTTGACTTTTTACTGCGTATTTTGGATGTTTATGATGCATATCAGCCTATATATTTGGAAGTTTTAAGTGCATAATTATTCTAAGCTTGATCATTGGCACAATTAATATTTGCGTACAACCCGAACGAGTTGTAAGACACTGTGGAGTGAGAAAAGTATGTTATATGTTAATTTGTATCATATCTTTAATTATTTCCCATTATTCCTAGCGAATGCGGGTAGATTACCTCTAAAATGCTTACTACATGATCCCCACTAGAGTAGTTATCGTATATGCACAGGCCCACCAAAAGGAGGAGGGGGGAGACTTTTGGTACAATAGTACCAGGCCCGGGGCATTTGGGGGCTCAGGCTTGTTCCAAGGTTCACAATTTTTTTGTAATATGTGAAATAAAATAAGTTAAACTGTAAATAAGAATAACACTCAATAATGTAAAACGCTTATCCATATTAAGGAATAGCAGAAGTACCCAGGCAACGCTTTTATTTGCTTTGAACAGACAGAAAAAAATCCTCTTCATTTTATTATTTCTGAACCAATTTTTAATAAATAAATTTAATCAAAGATTTAAAATTACAGCTTTGAGGTGCACATGTTCGTGCATAAGGGCTACTAATTTTAAAGATCCAAACCTCTGCGTCTGGTATATATCCTGCATTGATAATGACTAACTCTTCATTTTAGTAATTTAAGAATATTAGTGCATGCCTAGTCCACCAGCTGGGATTTTCTTTAGAGGAACTTATTGAAAGAAAAAGGGTTGTTCAGAAGCCTAAGTAAACATATCATCCAAGGCCGTAGCCAGGTTTTTTCTAAGGGAGGGGTTAAACCTCCAACCCTTCCCCAAAATTTTGTGAAAAAAATAAAGGTTTTTATTTATGGTTCAAACAATATAAAAATTAAGGTACAAGTACAAATTAGGGGGCTGTGTTACAATAAAAAACACTTCAAAGAGCTTCTAGAGGTGTTTAATATTTAGAATTTTTTCCTAGCCTTCAGCGGCTATGGTGTTATGTTGCCATATAAAACACTTCAGATAGCTTCTAGAACTGTTTAACATTTAGAGTTTTTTCTAGCTTCCGGCAATTGGGGTGTGTGCCCACCAACCCCCTCCCTCTCCCCCCCCGAAATTATTGGCTGACTACAACCTTGAATATATCTGAATACTGGGACAGGTCAGGTTCTCCTTTGCATCTGGAGAATAAGCTTGAATTTTCAAAATCAATCTAATTATTCACTAATTTGTCACACAGAGAGCAAGGAAATAAAAACTATATTATATTGGAAGTCTACAAGGCAAATGGGAGATAAAGTCACATTACACACATTTTACAGGACTACAACTTTAGTATTTCAAACCCTATAAAGAGCACAGCAAATACTTTTTTTTAATTAATTTAAATATTACAGACCTGTTTTAACCATAGTCCAAAGTGCATTAGAAATATCTCATGATTGCCTGGCAGATGGCAGCACTAACTTAATTTGATCAATAATTGGAATCTCCTCTTTTTTCCCCTGTAAACTTCATTTGATAAGTTTTATTATCGAATGACTAATTCTGGAAGCAGAAGAGTATAATAGGGATGATTTAATTAATTTGGTTGACTGTAAAAGCCGGGGAAGAGGGGGTTCCGGTATGGACACCTGGCAGGCCTGTATATGTGTATAAACTGTACAGGTAGTCAGACACGGTGATACAATTTTTTTACTATACTATGAAAATACAAAAATATATGAGCTTTCTTTAAAATTTAAAAAGCATTTTAGAAATCTACCAAGTGCCCCAAAAGTCTGAATTTACAGCAAAGAATGTTCTTTACATGTTTTAAACTACCCCCGTTTTTCTGAACACACATATCAAGTTGATGTTGCCATTCCATTAACATTTGGTGTTAATGATAATGACAAGCGTGCTTGATTTTGTTGGCAAGGTGCTGCAGATCAGAAATCCTCTCAACGTAATCCATGGCTTTTAAGTGTCCCTATAGGTAAAAGTCCAGTGGTGTCAGGTCTGGGCTTCGAGGGGGTCACTCAACACTTCCTCGGCGACTCGTCCAGTACCCTGGAAACTGGTATTTAAGGTATTATCGCACATCAGTGGCATAATGAGCCAGTGTGTCGTCCTGTTGGAACCAGACTGGATACTCTTCTGGCTTCAGAAGGCTGGTCAGTGCTTCAGAATCCATAATATTCGTCTTCTTATGGCTCTTAACATACAATGCGAAAACTGCAGCGCTGGTCTCTTCGTCAGTGGAACTTCTTGGATGACCACTTCAAGGAACCTTTGTCACCACGCTTCAGGTTTCTTGGAATTTTTTCACCAGTATGCTCACACAGCCTTGGGTGATTAAATACCTCTCATGATGTAAATGGTTGAACTCCTCAGCCCCTTCTCGCTGACTTCGACAGCCAACCAGCAGAATGACCTTGATGCTTCCTTAGTCAGAGCCATATGCATGTACCTGTAAAGCTAAGAAAGTGAAACGTAGTTCCCTATGATTTTAGGCTTTTGGGACACCTGGATATAACTATTCTCATAGCGTTACACAGCAAATGTAAAGACTCGACAGAAAAGGATTATTCCACTTTTTTCAGCTACGCGTCTTTCTACCCATTTGGGCTACACGCTTATGCAGTAATTACGCTAGTGCATTAAGGATAAGGAAGGTTGGATTTAAAGGAAATGTACCCGAATTTGCGTGGAAAGAGATTGGGAAACCATTTAGGGAAAACCACCCTTATACACCCTATAGGGACTGAACTACGATCTCCGCGTCATCAGCAATCTAATCTACTGCGAGAGTAGTGCCTTAGATCATATGGGGCCGCCATATCGCGTTAGTCCACTCTAAACAGCACTCGAACAATATTATGACTATTGTAACAAGTTAAGAGAAGCTTTACTATGCATTGCTTTATATGTGTAAGACATCTTGTGAATGTGAGGAAAGCCAGGCCTCCACCGTGATTCGGATTCCACGTTAAACTGTAGGTCCTTCATTTCATCTCACAATCACCCTACCATAACACATTAGCGTAAGTGCGTATAACCCGAACGGGTAGTAAGACGCGGTGCTAATAATAATAATAATATATGTGTAAGTATTAAAAAAAGACCAAAGGCAAAACTTTTCAATAGGGAGCACGAGTGTATTTTTGTGGGTCTAAAGTTAAGTGCAGCTGGGCTATCAGTGTGTACCGGTATGGATCGTGGGTTGGCAGGCCTGAGCGGGCCGGCGTACTCCCGTCTCGACGCTTGCCAGTGCTTTGCGCGCCGCGGCGCCGAAAACACGTTGGCTCGTGGTTCCATTAAAGCGGCGCGACCTTGCTTGTAAAAGGACAACTATTTTATCATCGAACAAAACAACGAAATTCTACGTTATTCGTATATGAAAATATGTTTTAACAATTAGATGAACGATCATGTGCTTCCCAGTTCGTGACTAGTTCGTGTCTTTAATGGTCTACCATTTTTTTATTTAATGATAAATTACGTTAAAAAAAGTTGGAAGTATTTATGTGCCTAAAAAGTATTCTAGTGTTTTCACTTAAGTATTAAACTTAGAATTTTTTAACTGTCTAACTTCTAACTTTTGAGCTAGCAAGGCATTGTTTGAGACAGCATTCAAAGACAAGTAAATGGAACACTTTGATTACAAGTAGGCCTACGCGTAACGAACGATGCTGTAACCGCGATATTGGTTGTGGTTGAAATAGGCTTTTAAAAATAAATATCTGATGTAACGTTTCTTTCATTGTAGATTATATCACAGAATCGTGAAGTATTTTTAAAAGTTCACAAGCAGTGGAAGAGTGGCCTAGTGTATTGGTAAACATCGCTGAATAACAATCTTCCACGAAAGTATTTTTGTATAGTTTATTTTATTTGGTGGCAGAATGCAAAGAGCGTGACACTGTACGAAGTTAATAATATATGTTTTGAATAGGGATGTGAATAGTAATTGTGAATATAACCTTTCATTGTTGAGTTGTATTACAGTTTATATAGAAGTTAGTCGACTACGTAAAATAAAACAATTTTGTTTCGTGGTCGAGAAAAAAGACAAGTTTTAATTTTTGGTATTTGAGTGTATTTATTGCTGAACTGGTAAGTTGAACAATTTTGTTTTAAGTATGTGTGATAAGATGAAATTAACTGTCATTTGTAGGTGATAAATACAGTTTAGTTACGTTTAGGAGTTGTTTCCTGTGACGTTTGCACACTGGTTTTAGAATATGCTATCTTTCAAAGATTATTTTCTTACCATTATTATAATGGTGGCGTGGGGATAGGGGGCGGGTAGGAGGGGTAGACACACTTAATTAGTAAGGACGGTAATACATTAACTTGGAATGAGTGTAGTTTTTAAAACGTAATTTAACGTTACGTACTAACCCAATAATCTTTTGACTAGGGTGTGTTGAGTGACAATCATAAAAGAGAGCGAGAGAAATTGTGTGTAAAGAGGGGTCACTGGGTGCTACAAGGGGTGTAGATAAAAAACCCTTTCTGGTTCTCAAAATTTTATCGGTAAATCAACGGTTAAGGTGGTACCTAAGTTAACCCCCAAATGTTCACTAAAATTATTTACAATTTGCTTGCCGGGTCACTTTTAGTGGCTATTTAGGTGAGATGCGAACGCTCTTATTATAAAGGGCTTACACTAGATCATTGGTTCCCAAATTGTGGTTCGCAAAATTTTCCAGGAGATCCGCCAAAATATTCCCGTAATGGCTGATTTTTAATTAATAGCTTGTGTAATTTTGTGAGGCACATTTTCAATATTCTATTATCTAAAGTTAGTAAGTTTTCTGTCCATTAGCTCTTCAGAAACCTACGCTTTTTCTTCTAACCCATCAATAATTCATTCCGCTTTCCACAACAGAAACACGCTCAGTTCTGAAAGTGACTTGAGATTTTATTTATCGTCTGTGGTTCCTGAATTTAAAGCTTTTTGCCATCCATAGCAAGCGCATCCTTCTCAGTAGGTCACGTGAAGAGGTTAGTAGCTATTAAAACTTGTAAACAATTTGGAAACTTAATTTGGCATGACATTTTGTGATTTATGTAAAACAGCCATTTCAAGTGGGTGTATATACTATTACATCGCATGTCCATTACATCGCGTTTTTGAACAAATACATTGCAGGTCCAACACGTCGCATTTCTCCACCTCTCTACACACAGCTAACCATATTGGCCAACACGATTCCAACAAGTTGTGTTACAATATAAACGCACTCCCAAATTGTTGGGGATGTTGGCCAACATGTTGGTGTTGGGAGAGCCGGTCAGAGCCATCAAGTTTTGTTGGGTTGTGTTGGATCATTTGTTAGAGATAATAAACGATTAGCCCAACATGATGGACGAGTTGGGAGGTTCTGCACATGCACTATCGAGTTGGATGAGTGTCTAACCTTGGTATAGCATGTGTTTTATTTTCAGATTAGTTCAACTTTTAAAATCGGGGCTTGCATAATTTTTGTGATCATGGAATGAAACAAGGCTAATACAGTTAAACTAATTGATTTAAATTCTGAAAATGGAAAAATTACACCTGGACACGATAATCGAGCCCGGGACCCGTGTCCAGGTGTCTTTTTTCAATTTTCAGAGTATAATATCTAGATGGAGAATTCCTCACTAAAAAGAATAAATTATAATAGCTTCGGCTACTAGATTATTAATTGAGTTATATCAAAGGTATTCTGTTCTTTGTGATGTTACATGTGTACAAAGCTATCATCTCCACTTTACAAATGTAGGTAACTCATTATTACCATGTACACGCATTCAATTCAACATCTAGCAAAAAAACAACAACTTCGAATGCCCTACCGTTTCTTAAGTTTTGGTTCTTCTGCAAGAATACACTTCCTGTCATCAAATAAATGAAGAAACGGCAAGTAATACGTCGTTATCGATGGCTAGAAATGTGTAGATTGATTAAAAATAGGTGGAGGAACCAGGATGTTGGTCCAACAAGTTGGCTAGATTAAACACAGCTGAATTTTTCACGTGTCTTGTCTTCCAACATGCTGGATCCAACTTGTTACATAATAAACGAGGCTTCACTCTCACTATAAGGTAGGTTTGGTTGAAAGGATTATGTGCCTAATTCCCCTTGTTTGCAAAGTTGTTTACAAGGATGGTGTACCCAACTCTCATCTTTAAGTTAAATAGTTAGTTAGATTTAACAAGTATTCATCTGTTCCAGACAGGAAAAAAGTTAGCATATCCACTCTCATGTATTTCACCCACCTTAAATTTTCCGTTTGGAAGGGAAAGNTTTGGAAGGGGGAGAGTTTCTAACTTGCCAGAAATCGAATGTGCTTAAACAAACTTGGAGACTTGAATTTGTAAATTCCAATTACTATGGTGCAACGAAAATCAAAGATGAAATAATAAAATAAGAATATAATCTTCAAATTAAAAATATACGCGATGTAATGGACTTGCGATGTAATTTTATATATACGCCCCTTAAATCTTATTGGTTGTACGTCAGAGTAGGGTTAGCTGTATATAGATAGGTGGGGGAGATGCGACGTGATGGACCTGCAGTGTATTTGTTCCCAAAACGCGATGTAATGGACATGCGATGTAATGGTGCCCACCCATTTCCAGTACCACTTTAAAAAAACACGTGATATTGTGATAATAAAAAAAAATTACTACTTTGTTTATTTAACTTCCGTTTTAACTTTCTTTAAATAAATGTGTAATTATTTGTGTGTATGGCTATAAATATTTATCTGGGTGTTCGTGCTACTCAGATGTTTGTGAAAGGGGTTTCCTAGTCGAGAAAGTTTGGGAACCGCTGTACTAGATACGCGAGCTAAGAAATAAACAACGGTGTTTGTAGCTATACAAATACAATTCAAAGGCATTTAATTTATTAATTGTAGATAAAATAAGTGTAAAATATAATTTAAAACTAAGTTTGGTTTTTAAATACCCTTGCGGAATTTATAATCAATTTTTTTTAACACCGCGTCGTACTACCCGTTCTGGTTATACGCCTATGTACGAATTACACTAATGGGTTAGGGAATATGAAAGCTTAATTTAGAGGAAATGCATTTGCATTTGCATGGAGGAAAAGTGAAAGACTAATTAGGAAAAAACTCTGTTCACCCGACTGGGATCGAACCCTGATCTCGCCGTCTTCGGCAGTTGAGTCCGACACGAGGGTAGCGCGTTAGAGCACGCAGCCACTGAACAGCTTTGTTTTTTATGCGAGTATTACTATTTTGCTTCATTAGTAAATTTAACATACGGGCTATTAACAATTAATATAAGTAATAGGAATGAAAAGAGTAGCGTTAATGAATTAACCCACACTGTAAGAATGAAAATAAGAAAGAACGTAAACATTTCATTTTAAATATCAGCATTGATTCTCCCGGTAAATATTCGAATCCCGCCCTTGCCAACAACAAATACAAAGAGCGTGTACTCGTATCGGTGGTCGTATGGTCTAATGTGTCACTCGTGTTAGACGGGATTGCCGGTTACTGGGAGATCGGGGTTTATCCCATTCAAGTCTAAATGATTGTTTTTATTACATTTTAATCAAAAGCATTAGTTTGTGAGAGTGGACAGAATATAGCATTTGTGAAGAAATAAGATGGCTTTGCTTATAAACAATTTCTTAAGTCAAACGTAAAAGAATTTGTTTAGTGAATTATATTACTATCTTTGTAATCAACACTAGTTGCGGGTAGAGGATCATTTTACAAACATTAATATTTCAAAACTAGGCTCTCAGTTATTGTCTAGCATAGCATGTCTAACAGCATTTTTGCTCATGTCAGTAGAAATAACACGATGTTTAAAGTGGACTGAATAGTTACATAATCATTGATAATGTGGTTGAAATGGCCTTGTGATTAAATTTACTATTAATAAAACCTACTTATTTATTTAATACCGTGTCTTACTGCCCGGTCAGGATATACGCTTAAGTACTAATTACGCTAATGAATTGGGAAGGTTGAATTTATAAAAAGTGAACCCGCATTCGCGTGAAGAGAGAGTGGAAAACCATTTAGTATTAAACACCCTCCCCCCCAGTCTACCCGAGTGTGATTCAAAGTCGCCGTCGGGGTCCGAGGTTCGGATCCTACCCCCGACCGAGCCACCGACTCCCGTCAAGACCCCGGTGGCCGTCGGGGTCCTCCCCGTCCTCAGTAGTCTAGCTCAACACTAATAGCGCGTCAGATTACTACGCCACCGAGGCGGGTTATAACCTACTTACTTCGCCAGACCAATTCAGCCTACACTGAAACATAACTTCAGCGGTATTTGTGAATGTCATATTTGTAGTTCCGGGCCTCTTGGAAGCTAACTGTCCACCCCTGTTCACAGGGAGTGAGTTCATACACTTGAAGACTGAAGCACTGGCCTTGGTATAGGACAGTCCTGGATAGTTCAAGGCTAAAAGGTCCCGAGATAGATTCAGGTGACATTTTTCAGAATATTATATTTGACAACATTTAGTCTGAACCAAATGTTCCTTGGTCGATTTTTTTCTTCTTCCAATGACAAGATTTTAAATTCAACCCCATCGATAACGTGTCTGCCTTTTCTTTTTTTAAAAAAAAGTTCGGTTCTTTTTCATTTAGCTAAGAGTTAGATTATTGCCTTGGGATCTGACTGTTGTGTCTCCATCAGGGTAAAAAAAATATCATTGGTGGGCATGCGGAATAAATGTCAGGTTCATCTAGTGTGTCTTCCCGATTATGAAGAAGTCAGCGCTCGAATCCCGGCCGAGTTTAGTTACGTGCAGGTCTGGGGGAATCAAGAGGAGATATTTTAAGTTTAAGGATTTTGTTGACAAAACGTTAAACCATGAAATATATGTAAAGAACACTTAAATCAAACATACATTTTTGTCTACTGACCCCTGTAATATTGTGTCTCAATTACTTACACAGTATTCAGGCAATTCGTGATAATAACTTCATAAGAGGAAGTGTACCGACATTTGAGTGAAGGAGGAGAGTTACATCTTTTGGAAAAACCACCCTCAATACACTACCGAGATTCAAACATTGATCTTATCATCGGCAGTCTAATATACTGCGATAGTCACTCCTTAGACCATGCGCCACCAAAGTGGGTAAAATAATCATTGAGAACATGGCTAATTAATATTACGTGATGCGATACAACTTGCCGCTGACCGACTTTGGTGGCGTAATTAACTAACGCGCTTGTCGTGTTGAGCTCGACTGCCGAGGACGGGGATATAGAGTTTCGAATCTCGGTCGGGTGAACCGGGGGTGGTTTTTCCTAAATGATTTTCCACTCTCTCTTCACGCAAATGATGGTTTACTTCCTCTAAATTCACCCTTTCCAATATTTAATCCATCAGCGAAATTAGTACTCAAGAGTATAACCCGAATGGGTAGTAAGCCATGATGTTAAATTAAAAAACTAGCCGCTGCTAAGAGAAGCCGCTTGATTCAAATTAATTGAGGTGTTTATAGTGCCACCTAAACGAAACCCCAAGAAACCAGTTAGCTGTTATTCCTACAGACATTATGATAACGTACCTTGTAAATTAACCAAATCTAAGAAATACTCTTTTAATTACTGTTCATTAATTTAATCCTAGGCAACATCATTGGTTAACGAACCAGATAATTTTGCATTAAAAAATCCGCTCGGACACTTATTTTGTGTAAGGGTAGAAGAGGACTCCAGATAATTCTGAATTAAGGTGGGTTTCCATTAGTGATTTTAAACTCTCCGTCAACCCAAAGGTAGGTATATTTCCTCTAAATGATACTTTATTCATTATTACCTCACCAATTTAATATTAAATTCAGATAGTAAGACGCGGTGAAAAAGCTGATATGGATAAAATACGTATACAATATTTTGATAATACCTTCAACGCATCAGTGGATGTTTTAGTATTTTCAGTTGTTAGGTTCAAGTGTCACGTTACCTCGGAGAAACAATAGTGTTTCACTTGGCTCAAGGAGCAGACGTGACCTCACATTCGAGGAATCACAAGTCACCAAGTTGGCCGCCTGCCCCGTAGCCGGTCTATTAAAAGAAGGGGTGAAGTTGATGCTCAAAGGCCTCGCTAAAAATAATATTTAAAAAAAACCACGCGTGGTATGACTTGACCATGGCACAGTTTAAATTACTCCCTTTCGTCCCGTCAGCTCTTAGTAGATGCGTTTATAAATAATGAAAATTCAATGTGTCATCCGAAGGTAGGAAGAGGTATTGAAAAAATAACTTTATCGTGAAGTCGAAGTGCCGAATTTTGACACCTTAGCACAATCGGTAGCGCGTCTTCTTCAAATTAAGTGTTCTGGGTTCGATTCCTGCCATCACCGATTTTTGTTGTTATGAATTTGGGGCTTATCCTTTTTACCATAATTAGTCTACACTCGATGAACTGGGTCTCTTATTTTTTCTTCAGTAGAGTTAGTTAGAGTTAGTTTATGAATATTATTAAATTCGTACATTTCAACACATGGAATATGTTACAATCTATGGAGTAGGGTTGAAACGGGATGTTTGGAGAACGTGCATCCAGTGCCACTGGCCGATTTTCAAACCTTGAGCTACTGTCACCGACAATTCTCTATACTGAGAAACTGACGCCTTAGACCGTGGGACCACTGGTGTGTGTGTGAAGTATAAATCTAAATATAGGCTACTATTTAATAACCCACTTTAGGCCCCCAGTTAACGCCTCACTTGAGGTACTACAGTTCAAACCAGACGACACATTGTGGTGCGGTTTTCTGTATTTTTGCTTAAAAAAATATCGGTTTCTTACCAGGCAAACTTTTTTAGAATGTTATTAAAAATACAACAAAGTTGGGTTTATTTTAAAATAAATATTACTAAATTAATATTGATTTAGGTGTTGTAAAGTCTATGCGTTTTCTGATTTGATCGTAGTTTTGTACCTAATTTATCGATTAATCGGCCTTGAGATGGGCCTACTAACAGTAGAAACACTTACCGGTATTTTAATTGTATTTATTTTAGCACCATGTCTTACTACCTGTTCAGGCTATAAGCATAATTATGTACTAATTTCGATAATGAGTTAGGAATGAGAAAGGTTACATTTAGATTAAGTGTACCTAAATTTGCGTGGACGTAGAATGGAAAAATATTTAAGAAAAACTACCTTATTTACACCCGACTGAGGTTCAAACCCCGATCTCCCTTTCATAGTCAGTCTAGTCTTGCCAGAGTAATGCCTTAGACCATGCGATCACTGAAGTGGGCTATTTTTGTTGTGAAATTAAGATGTGTATCCATAGGAACATGAAACAACAACCCACATCGGTGAGCACTGGACTAACCCATGTCAGCCTTAGTCTGGTTTGCTGGTGACAGGTAGGTCAGGGTTCGAGTTCCGGTGGGTGGACCGAAGGTTTTTTTCATAAATTATTTCCCATTCTCTCTACACGTAGATACTGGTACTCTTCCTCTTAATTCTTCCTTCCTTATTCCTACCCCATTAGCCTGGATAAAAAAGGATTGCTTGGACGGTAAGAAAGACGCGATGCAAAGAACAACAACATAATCTCACTCCACCCTTCAAGCCACTCAAGTAAATTATGAAGCCTCATCAGCATTTTTTAAAATCTATGTAGAATAATGCATGCATTTGGGCAGTGTCCATTCTATCTTTTATAACCCATAAACATATATATTATGATTTGTTTACTAGTTCGTCCTTCAATCCAATTAGTTTTTTTTTACTAGAGGTATTTAACGTACAATTTATGACAACGTACAGTGATTGCATCATCATACAACTCTGCAAGCTAGTACAGTAGTAGAACAAAGTCAAACCCCAGTTCTCTGGCTGAGAATTTTCACTCATGCTGGAAATCGAGCCCGGGATTCCTAGCTCTGTAGATAAACGCGTTAACGACTGAGTTAAGGTGTCAGACTATGTAAATAATAAATATACACCCGCAATGGTGGTCACACGGTCCAAAATAACGTCAGGTTTACAATAATTAGGATTATAAATGACAGGTAGGTCAAGGTTTGAAATCAGGCCGGGTGCTCTAGTTTTCCCGAAATGTTTCAATCCATTACTGGTCAAAAAATACAAACATATTTTTTCAAGAATAATATTTATTTGCGAAAAAATTAAAATCACAAAAACTCCGATTCTTAGTAAGCCTAACAATTCTAATTAGCAATAACGATATTAGAGTGGAAATTAGGGGGGAAAATACAGTTAGTAAAAACATGCTATTACTCAAGTAGTTGGCGTCTCGCCTGCTGTTCAGGAATATAAAACTCAAAATATACCAAACAATAATTTTACCAATCGATGGGTGTGAAACATAGTTTCTTACCTTAAATGACAAAACACAATTTAGGGTGTTAGAAAACAAGGTGCTTAGTAAGATATTTAGTCCAAAAACAGATGAGGATACTGGGTAGTGTAGGAGATCGTAATGATGAGTTACATACCCTGTATTCGTCACAATACATTACTAGGATAGTCAAATCTCGTAAAGGGGNGGGGGGCAGGACATGCAGCATGAATGGAAGAATCTAGAACCATGTTTAAGGTACCGACTGCCAAACACAATGATAAGATACCATCGGGAAGACTTATACGCAGATGGGAGGATAGCATTAGAATATACCTGAGAAAGATAAGGTGTAATGAGGTGGACTGGATAGAACTGGCTCAAGATAGGGATAGGTGGCGTACTTTTACAAGAACGACAATGAACTTTTGAGTGCCTAATGACATAGAGTAAGTAATATAATACTGTACACGTAATATGTTTTGAAATATTGAGCGACTATATTTGCTATGAAATAATATCTTAGAAGTTAATAAAATTAACTATACTATGCACTTTTTATGATAAAATTAAAATTTTTGAGTACTCAAATTTTACAAGCTTTGTAAAAATCTTTGAGTCTAGCTCAAACAACTACTTAAACTCGACTTGAACTCACATTTGCCCCCCCCTCCCCCCGTCTCCTTCCCCGCCAATTAATTTGTTAGTAAATTTGATGCTTAGCGTACTTGGCTATTACACATGACTTTGGCTGCATTTTTAGAAAAAGTTTTACTTCCAAATAAATTATGTTTATTTTTAATTAGTACGTTTTATAGAAGGGCTATTAGCGGTTTTATAGAAGGGTTAGAGTTGAGGAGGGCTTTGAGAGTAAATGTACTAATTTTATTAGCGTGGAGATTTTAACCTTCACCTCCTGTCAACAGTGACCATGTTCATTGCGAGAACTGTTGCTCATAAATATATTTACTGATTTTTTTCACTACTTCTTACCACCCGCTACTATCTGTATTTAGATACATTACTTTGGTGGGGCTGAAGAAGGTAATGTTTAAAGAAAATGTACAAGCATTTAGGTAAACACACCGTAAATATATCCGGCCGGAATCCAAGGCCAGACACTTCCTGTAAAAAAAAAAATTAGACTAGATAAGCCTGACATTTAGTCCGAGTCCCAACCAATGCGGGTAATTTTACTTAAGTCTTTAAAAAAACAAAACACAATCATTTTGTAATCATTGATAGGAGAAAAGTGATTGCAACGTTTACGTTGTTATATGAATATTGTGAGCATGCCCTAAATGTATGGGCGCACGTCGTGACTCATGATGTTCATCCCGACGAATCAATACGGAGAGAAAGACAGGTGGAGAAGATGAGAAGGGGTGGGGGTGGGGGTGTAAGTGGATGAGAAGAGAGGAGGGATGCACAGAGATAAATAGAAGCCAAAGATGAATTAGTTATAAATGGGATTACGAGAGTGAATAAATAGTAGCAAAAGGAAAAATGAATAAGGGGAGAATAGCGTATTTCATACTCCATGCCATTCTTCGGGTTTAGGAGGGAAAAGGATTGGTTGGGGGTAAAGGTGTTTGAGGGGGGGCGTAGGGGTGCTCACATCCTACTAACACCCTTCTCCTGCTTGGCTGAAGTCTACCCTGACCTCTCTTAACTTCGCCCGCCCACGTGCGTGACCTCCAAATACAGGATGTCTAAAAATATCAGCTTGTATCAAAACCGGGAGCTCAGTAATATTGTGGGCGTTGAATGTATACATACTATAGAAGGCACGAATAATAGGGGACAAAACTACACCACTTATCCAAATTATTTCACTAGTTACATATCTCGCCGTTAGATAGCGCTAGTACGCTAGTTGTAGTTCCTGACGGCCAGATATGGTACTGTTTGAATATTACTCTCCCTCTTTGTCTAAAAGAAGAGAGGAATACTTCTCTTGTAAAGAGGGATGGTACGAATTACGGGGGTCGAGAGTTGTAAGAAAACTGACAAGATAGGTTTTCTCAAGGTCTAAACTAACCGTAATCGGTTTTAGGGGTCGTTTACCTGTCATTCAACAACATTGCATTCAAACCAAACGATGCTTATTTTCTTAGTTTGTTAGGCACTAAGAAAATAAATGTTTAATAGTTATATGAATGACAATTTTTACTTTCATTTAGTTCAAATACAAAGATCTATTTATTAATATAACTATCACAATTATATTCATACAAAACCTCTGAGTTCACAATATTGGCCACGCGTGGTATACGTAGGCAGGGGTTCTCAAATTCACGGCCCGTGGATCATTTCTAACTGGCCCGCTTGTCTGCAAAATTCTTAAATAAATATTAGGCCTGCTGTTACACCAATACTCTCTCTCTCTCTCTCACACACACACACACACACACACACACACACACACACACACACACACACACACACACACACACACACACACACACACACA